>MINK01177449.1:0-11459 GCA_001735545.1 Phormia regina
ATATATATATATATATATATATATATATATATATATATATATATATATATATAGTATTTACTTGCTGAAATATTTTTAATAATAATAATTCTAGAAACAACATCTTAAGGTAATTCCAACATGCCATTGATCAATAATTTGTTGATAATCCCAGAAAATCTTCAAAAAAATTAAAAAAGAAAATTCACCAATATTAGTGTTAAATGTATGAAATAATAGCTAAAGAAAATTTAATAAACCCGTATTTCATGATTTTGAGAAAAAAGATTTTAAATAAGATAAAATTAAAGATTTACTTAAATGTCCTGCACTCAATTTGTGCGAAGACAAGAACTTACCATTATAAAATCATAAAAGTTTCACATCCTTCTGGAGCAAGACCCCCCGATATATCTTGAAAAGGGGTATTTTTATTGTCTTTGTTTTCTGTGATGTCATAATCACATTATCGATATAGTTCATAAATTTCAAAATGGGATCGCAATGGGATCAGCAGTTATTGCACTTTGTCCATAACAATTAAAAGAATTTTAATAATAAATTAACATTTTTTTCTGATACCTTTACTTAAACTTTGTTTATTTAAAAAAAATGTACGAGGTGTCCCTTTTTGGAGGCTTATAAGTGGCATGGAACTAATTCATACGCAATAAAATAATATATGCACCAAATTTTAGAAAAATCAATTATGCAAAATTTTTAAAATTGTAATTTTGGTTCAAAACACTATGGAATTACCCCGTAGGTAATTTTGAAAACTCTAAATTAGTCGAGATATCGAAAAATGCTTGATCATATATATAACTTGTAGGAGATTCAAATGCAGCAGGGACGATATGTTATTTAGCAGATATGGTAGGTTAATTAAACTAACTAAATTTTATGTGGAATTTATGCTCGTTAAAAAGATTTTAAAAGAATGGTTTCATACTGGATCTTTAGTGGACTATGAACCGATTTTCGTGAAATTTTTGAAAACAAGTTTAAGTGTTTGGTATTGCCAAAGTCTTTTTTAAAATTAGTAAATTAATATATATATATATATATATATATATATATATATATATATATATATATATATATATATATATATATATTATATAATAATATCTATATATATACTACATACATATAGAATTTTAAGTAATTGTAATATTTATTAAATTTATTATATTTTCAGAATACATTAAGTAAGAATATTTTAAATCAAAAGAATACAAATTTGTGTTCTTATTCTGAGTCATAGAAAATAACTAGAACTCCATCTTTCTCACAACTTAATTATCAAAAAACCTAACTCTTTGTATGTGTTAGTAAAATTTTCTACAGATTTTAAGGTTTGTAGATTCAAATCAGTAGGAAATTTATCTTTTAGTTGTAAAGTTGAGAATGTATTGGAAGTTAATAGTTATTGGATCTTAAGTGTGTAATATAAAGAATACGTTATATTACACTACTGAAATTATAAAATTTGGCTAAGTGGTTTACTTATTAAATGTTAAAAAAAAAGCTATTTTTTTATCTCTATGTAGGTGCTGTTTTCCTACAGTACATATTTTTTTATAACTTTTTTTTTTTATTTTTGTACATTTTTATACTCTATGCCAGTAACTTCATGTTCCATGTTACTTTTAATATGAAATTTATTCATAATCATTATTTTGTTTTATTTCGATTCAACAATTTATTACCACAAATTGTTCTACGTTAAAAATTGCTTATCCAAGATTAATTTGATGCGTAAAATCATGATTAATCTTCAATAAAATTTATTTCTTTCTATCTATCGTTATTTTCTGATACATTGCTGCATATTGAAGAGATATAAGTCGAAAAGAAGACAAAAGCAGCATAAAAACTAAAAAAAAAAAAAAATAAAATAAGAATGTTAACTACCAGTAATCATACTGTAATCTTTTAAATTTGCATGCGTCAAAATAAAGACGAACATTATGCGCTGACCCTTCAGATCTCTATCATATTGATTATTCACATCACGTCTAACAATTTAAAGTATCACAAAATGTTTGTGAGACAACGTTGAACCTGAGCATTGAATATGTACATCGTGCATGTTTATAATATACATATATACATTAAGGAGACTTATTCAAAAAAGTGATTTTGTAAACCCCCAAAAAATTACGTTCATATGTTTTATGATGTTCTCCAAAATATATATCGGTTCTATCCTTTGCTAGCTGGACCATTAAAAAAAAGTACTTTTTCCATACACAAAATGTACTTCAAACGCGCGCTCATTGATATATAAGATTTATCTAATAGTAACCTCAATATTTTCTTCTTTATTTTTATTTTTATAATATTATTATTTTTGTTAAGGTTTTTCACAATATTATTAATATCTTCTTTCTTTTATATTAAAGATGGCCAGCCTAATACATCGTTATTTTAAATTGAACAATCTTTAGAACATTAAATCAATTTATGTTTCAAAAAACTGTGGTTGATAAGCATCTTAACATAGAAATTTTCTTTAATATATTGTACCTCAGAAGTAAAGAAAAATTGGAGTAAGAGGTGCGATTATTTCGTATCTTAAACATTAACAGCCGTATTCACAAATATTAATGTATACTTGATAAAGGTTTACTATTTTTTTCTTACGGTCTTTAGATATTCTAGGTCAGGGATTCTCACAAGATTTTGCTTCGCGACCCTTTTTTGACATTGCAATGCAATCGCGACCCACAACAACAAATTCAGATAAAAATTATTTTACAATATCTGCCTGTTTCTCTAAATGCGAACGAAGGTTTCGTTCGAGTAAATGTATTGAAAACAACAATAAATTTTAAAATTTATTTGTTCGATATTATTTTTATTCCATGAGATCGTTTTTGGATAAAGCATATCTAATATCATTCTCTGTCTCACAAAAATACATTATATGTTTTAAAGGAACAAAAATAATTCCAGCTAAAAATTTATGATGGTGAAAACAGTTTAAGGAGCCAAGAAGCTGATATAATTCCGCTATATTTCAACTTTTGGTTCAAAATTATATGGAGCACATAGCTTTTATTATAAATGTTTTATAAAAATGTTAGTGACGCCACCGCACAGTGGGCAGAATTGGAAATGTCTGTAACTTCTAATCGGTTTCTTGAGATTTGGGTGGAACTTGTTATAGGCTTAGCAGAACTGTTAACAATGTTGATTTGGAATTTTAAGTATCTCAATTTTGCGAATTGTTGGTACGGAATTTTCCATATTCTTCCCAATATTTCCGACCATTTGTATTAAATTTTTTCTGTAACTTAATTTAAGAATAAATCGTTAATTTAATAAGGCCAAATCTACGAGGTTTTAAAAAGGGTGGATTTCCTTTAATTTTAATTCTGTGAACTGTCGTATGTCGGATGATTTTGTTGTAGTTTGGTTCAGCAATTATTGAAGGTTTGAAAATTTTAAGTGAATATATTTTCAAAATTCCCATCGAAGTTAATATAGAAATTGTGTTTTAGAATCACTAATTGTGCTATTTTTTAATATCTCCCAGCAAAAACTTTGCTTACCATGTAATGAGTTAATCTCTTCATTACATACACATCAGATGAATAACTCATTATTTTACACCGTGATGTCATTTGAGGCAACTACTTACTATATATTATATTACTGGTAGGCATTTCAGAAAGTCATTACTTAGATGACTTTATAAGAACTAATTACTTTGAAGCTATTCAATAACTTATTAATTTCAAAGAATTGCAGAGCCAAATGAATATAAATAATTACTTAATGGCTAGAAACAAGTACTGGAAACAGCAACATATTTTTTTTTTTTTTTAATTTTTTTAATAAATAAATTAAAGATTATAATTTAAAACTGAATTATCCAAATTAAATTTTTGTTCGACATAGAAAAACAAGTAATTAATGCACTTTCATGGTTTACCGACTCCAAAAGTTTTATAATTTAAAAATTTTATCTCAATTAATTGATTACATATCTGCTTAAAAGTTAGTACTTACTAATCTACGTTCATATAATGCACACAGTATGTTGTTATCATTGAAAAATAACTGAATCTGTAACTACATGCCATTACCAAGTTTTTGCTGTGCTATTACATTACCAAAATTTTCAAAATAAAGTCCTGTCAATGAATTAATTCTTTATGTTCCGTCGTTTCAGAATTTTGTTTAAATAATTTATATTTTGATTCTGGAATAATTGATGCTGCTGTACCGGTATCAATTAAAAAATTTAATTTATTATTCTTGTCAAAAACAAATAGACCACGGGATGGTTCATCACGAGTACCGTTATACGTCTTCGCAATAATGGGACCATTTAATTTAAATTTTGAGTATTGCAATGTACTATGTAGTCAGAAGGAAAAATGCATTTCATTGCTTTGTTAGCAAATTTCTGATGATACCAACAAAATATCCGTTTCTTATTATATTTGGTGTTTCTCTTAATATTTTCTGTATTATTTTTAATTTTAAAAACTTCACATAATAAATTTTCTACTTTTTCAACTAAATTAGATGGAATAAAATTTTGAAACAGTTCAATAGGCATTGGGCTTGTTGTTGAAACAGATGAAATTTGGAATTTCTTTGATATTGATCTACAAGATATCCAAAATTGTGGTAATTTTATTGAAACTTGTGGTAAATTATTTAAATTTGGATAAAAATGTGAAAAAGTAGTCGGGAGTGACTTCTTCCCAAACGGTGACACTTCTTGGATAGGAAAATTACATATATATTTTTTTGTTTACTTTTTAGTAATAATTTGGATAGCATATTTTATTAGAATTTCGAAAAAAAAGTGTCCGAATTCATCTCTAAAAATGACTCTAATTCGACACCCAAATAAAGCACTTAATAAGCAGAGTATAACTAACAGACTACATTGCCTATACAAAAAACAACAACAAAGCTTAATATATAAGATTTTGTGTATATTTATGTTATTAAATTTTGGGGTTTTTTTAAAAATTAGATTATATTGATTTTGTCATTCCGTGTGTAACATGTCGAAATAATTATTTAAGACAACATAAACTGAATCGATCTAGCTATGTCCGTCTGTCTGTTGAAAGCAATGTTGCCAATCACATCTTTTTAAACTAAACATACAAAAAAAATGTATTGTATGTTTGGTTTAAAAAGATGTGACAAATGTTGCGACAACGATGAACTACCCAAAAGTTATTTAAATGTCATAGGAACAAATCACCCCCACTACAAGTATTGTTGTCATATTGAAAACATTGTCATAGTCGTTGTCGTGTAAAACAATATCACAAACAAAATGTGTTTCCTAAAATATATTTTTAAACTTTTATCAAATTTTATGACAATATGACAAGATAGCATATCTTCTGAATCCTCCAATTATTTCATCAATGATATTAATTTAATATTTGGCGGATCATATCTAATTGATTTTGGAATTCCGAATCAAAAAATCAGTGTAGGTTGGTGCTGTTATTATTTTTTGCACGGTTTTGTTAAATTTGAAGTTTCATACTATTGTAATATAGTCATGATCAGCAAATTTGTTAACTAGACCAGCATCACATTTTTATTGAATTAAAGTCAAATTTTATGATCTATTTATAGTGCAAGATGCATTTATGTCATAAAAAAACAATGTGAAAAATATCTACACGGAACCAAAAAGGTGATAGATATAGTGAAAAATTCATTGTTTCAATGTTTTGACCCTAGGGCCTAGGTACAGATGCATTGAAATATTGTAATATTAAAATTCAATGTACAAGTCATTGATTGATTAATGAACACATTCATTAAATAAAATAAATAATTCCAGTGAACAGTACATTGATATCAGTGAACTCATACTTTAATTCAATGAAACTATTCATTGAAAATGCTTTGTACTAATAGGTAATACAGAAATTTTGTGCTTTTATTTTATTTCACATGAAATTATTAAATTGTATTGTATTGAGTTAATATAAGTTAAAATGAAATACAATTTCTTAATACTGATGCTATAAATCCTACAAAGGAAAACAATGCGGTGTAAGTATCACTAAAAAACCAAATTTAATATTTTTTAACTAGTTACCTTTAAAATTTCTTATCAATTGAATTTACAATATTTCTTAAACCCTTGTATTAAAGGCTAATAACACACTATTCTGCCTCTTAATTGTTTTATCTACAAAAATATCGGTTAAATTTTATATTTTATTAAACAGTACTTAACATTACTTACATTACTGATATTTCAATTATGCTACACCACTTTTCCTATGGGAATAAAATCATATTTATGTATTTTAATTATTCTCGCTTCTCTATATTTCCCATTACAAAGCATTGAATGATTACGTTTATTTTTCATTGTTTCAATGAATTTGTTCATTGTGTAAAGTTTCTCCTTTTGAAATCAATGTATTAAAATATTGAGTTGATGTATTAGGTTTTTCATTGAAACACCGAATTCGTTCATTAAATTAATAACTTCATTGTAAAAATTATTGAATTTCATTTAATTTACTTCATTAAAATTACCTTTTTCAGTGTTAAACAACCAATTGAAGTATTTTATTTAACAAAATTTATCAGAGCTCGAGAGCTGACAACTTTGTCTTAATGCTACATACAATAATAAAAAATCCTTGTCTGGACTAGATAATATTACATTCAAGTTTTCTTCATCTTGTTCTTCAGAAGTGACTGAAGTTATAACATTAGGATGATATTATGTATTTATAGTACTAAGTACAATTATTCGCTAAATGTTAAAAATACCAGCAAACATTTTTTGATGGTATGTCCATGTCTGTAAATTATAGAAAAGAAATTTGTATATAAAAATTGTAATCAGGCACGTATTTAGTAGAAACGAGAGAAGAAGGTGTAGTCGGTCAAGACCGACCATATGATACCCTACACCATTGCCTATTTGCACAAACGCATAATACCCCAACCACCTTTGGTGGTGTAGGGTATAAAAATTAATTAAATTCATAAATATGTATTTAATTTTGAATGTCGCATAAAACTCAAAATCGTTAAATTTCTATAGAAAAAGTCTGAACAATGAAACAATTTTGCTAAACTTTAGTACAAATACTTGAAAACAAAATCGACATCTGAAGAATATTTTTGAATTTTTACTAGAGTTTTATTTTATGAAATCATATTACATGTCAAAAATCTTTCAGTGCCATTTCTAGCTAAACCGTCTGCAACATTGGAAATTTGTACAAACCGAATTCTACAGAAAATGTTCACTAGGTATATTTGAGACAGTGTTGTCTGTTTATGTTGTTGGTTGACTGGTTGGCGTTTACAAATCTTCTACACAAAAATATGTTAAGAATTTTTTAACTTTGTTGATTGTCGTCGTCGTTGGCTACTCTTAGTTACGGCACGAGCGATAATGCACTTTGCAAAAATCACAAAAAAATAAAAATAAAAAAAACTCACAGTAAAAGTATTTGGCCAAGATCTTGGTATTTTCTGCATCTATATTGATGGCCTAAGGTGATATAATTCAAGAAAGAGTTTAATTTTTGATATTGACGAATTTTACATACCCTACTCTTCGAAGAATGCAGCGTTATTGCTATTTTGTTAAGATTGAAAGATTCATACTAAGTTAAAGTAAATAAATAAAATAGTGAAAAATATTTTTTAATTTATTTAACATTCATGAGAAATTAGTCTATAAAAACCGCCAGGTAAAAAAATATTGCTGCCCGAAAAAAACACAGCGGCTGTTAATAAAATGTACCCATTAAAAACAGAAAATATCGTCAGATCTATCTGTAAAACCGCCGTTTTGGCAACATCCATTCGAGAATAAAATATAAACAAAAACGCCTCTTAGCTAATTTTCCGTATTGTCGGATGAGGAGTTGCAATTAAATATTGCATGAGCATGAATACATAATATTTTTAAATTTATAATAAAATAAATATTTTTGTTTAGAATTTATACCTCACATAACTTTTAATACAACGATATGTATTGAGTTAATTTTTAAATTGTTAAAACTATTAATTTGTTAGTTTTGGTAAAATTTCAATTACATTTTTTTGTTTAATATGATATTTTGAAGAAAATATATCAATTAAAGTTTTATTTGCTTTTGTAATTGAAATAGATTTTTTTTTATATTGGCAAAAAGAAATACAATTCATCAACACTATGACACTTTCGTAATTTGATCTAATTAATCAATATCCTTTAAATCAAATAACACAAAATTGTGCCTTTTCCTTTACAATAATTTAATATGTCAATCGATATGATAAAATTAAAATTGCTGAAAACAATATGCAGGGTAAAAATAAAGTTCTAGTATGCCTTTAAGCATTATAGTATGCAACTATTTATGGATGAATATGATCAAAAACATAGGCTCCGTATTCAACAAAAGGAAAGGAGGAAACAATACTTTTTAGCATATCGGACGAAGCTGCTGACTGGTTGACTTAATATTACAGACTGAGTAAAAAATATCGAAAGCCCAAGGCAGTCAGCAGCTAAGAGTGAGCACACAAGATCTCAGCCACATTGGTGCCACCTTTCCATTGTTTACATCAGCCAGCATCAGATCTTGTACAAATTCATTCGCAGCACGTCACAAAGTAAAAAAAGAGTACAATGCACGGTTTTATAACGTGATGCAGCGTAATGAATAACGTAGCCATCTATGTCAGCTTATTCTTATTGTATGTATACACACGTATACATACTTATTTGTGTTGAATATACATATATACGTAGTATGTATGTATGTCAAACAAATATAATGTAGTGGCGCATCATTAAGGTAACAACCGACGACGAGTCAACGATGAACTATGCGTCCACAACGATATTTGAGAAGAGGGTACTGTTTGTGATGCACTCACAACACATTATACTTTTTTTACAAACACACTCTCAGTAATACAAGTTTATAAAAAATGAAGTCAAAACTGCAAAATCCTATAATTAAACAATTATTGCAACTCCCACTTTTTGCTTATGGGCATTGAATTGAACCTTACGCTATGTGCGCTACTCCTCCTTTTTTGGATCAAAACCACGATCACTACTAAAACAAAGCATGTACAAACACACATACTTTCGCTCCCAATCAAGAATAAACTCAAAACCTGGACAGAATAACAACACATTTGTTTTCATCCTTTTCATACTTAAAAGTAACTAAAATATTGTAACAACGATTCGTGCACCACCTCCGTCTGGATGTAGTGGATTTAGCAAGAACATTATCATCATAGAGGGAGTTGACTACATTTTGTGTCTTTGTATATATTTTTTTCTTATTGAGTTTGTATAGGTCTTGGAATGTCACAGTGCGAAATTTTATTTTCTTAGTATTATCTTGCTCTTTATACTATATTTCTGTTATGACTTGTGCTGAACATTAAGAGCAAACAAATACAACAGCCAACGTCCATCAAACTCATAAAATGTTAAAAAAAAATTTAGATTTTTTTTTGTCTTACTTTAAGTGATTATCATCGATCTTATTCACAACAAAAAGATCTGTGAAATAAGACCAACAACATCTATTTCAAATGTGTATATCTCCAACTAAAATTCAATCGGCACTAACTTATTATCAAGATATTTTAAATGAACCGAAGAAGATTCAAATGAAATCTATAGATGTATGTGTATAATGAGCAGTTTTTAAACTAATAGATATAACGGAATGTTTTATTTATTCACATTTATATAACATACTAATACAGCAATAACATATGTTTTCAATTTCCATCACTTCATTTGAAAGTCTAAAATATATTTTTATATATTTGCATTTGAGGTAACGATATACTCCTTTGTATAACTATACATTATGAAAATGTTATAAAGATGCAATCATCAAGATTTGCAACCGAAATGTACAACTGTATTGGTACTACAGCAAAGAAAATTCTAACACTTATATTAAATAAATTAAGAATTATGATGGTCACAAATAATAAACAAATTCCAAATTTTATCATTACTTTAAAGTTAAATTTGCAAAAGTCTTGAATATCGAATTTTAACTATTGTGAATTTAGTATCGACCTTAAATATAAAAATATATATAAACCTCAGACTAATAAAATCATATAAATTTTCAAAAAATTTCAGAAAATTCATTATATAAAATATAAATCAACATTCTCACGAGAGGCTATATGGCAAGAGAAGCATCCAAAAAAACACAGTCTACATACCGATTCAATATGAAGTGGAGGAGCTAAATGATCTGATAAACAAAACTAGAGAATTATGGAAAATAAACTTGCATAAGTCAAAACATCTCTCATATTACTGACGTAAGTAAGTTCGTGAGCATCGTAATACTGTACTTAAACTTATGGGAGCACAAAAAGCAACAAATGTACAGAACATGTGGTGACAATGTTTCCAGTTTAGCAATTTTAGTACTAAGATTTTTTTAGTACTAAAAATTTAATACAAGGCCTGTTTTTTCAAATTTAGTTTGTACTTTTTTACAGTTTTGTACTACAAATCCGTTATCATTTATTTTCTAAAATTAAAACTATGACTAAAATGCATAATGATATTTATGTAATTATGTGATGTGATATAGTAGAAATGTGGGTGAGTCTAAGTTTTGAGTTTGGACAATATATACCTATTAGAGTATTTATTTTTTTATCGAATTTTTCATTGTCCGAATATTCAAATAACTCGAAAATGCATTTACTCGAGTTATTCGATTAATTTGTACCTTATTGTAAAGAAAACAAAAATATATCTTCAAAATAATGTAAATATCTAAATATTTGCTACTTTTGCTTAAGGGTAGTCCGAAGTGACTTTATAGAATGTACACAGAATTAATTAAATTTCAATTTCCATTACTAAATTTATAAAATAAATTATTTTTTTTACTAAAATCGGACCTATCACTGAATTAGTAAAATCGAACATCCAAATTCGTACATATTTTATCGAAAAAAAATCTTTTTTTATTAACATTTTTTTACTACCCAGCAAAAACTTTGGTTGCCAAGTAATGAGTTAAGAAGCTAATATAATGGCTTTACACTACTTACAAATTAGCTAAATAACCCATTATTTTAACACGGTGATGATATTAGAGGCAACTACTTACCTCATGGCAATACTCAGATGTCATTAGAGCAACTAATTACTTTTAAGCTGTTCAGTAACTCATTGATTTTATAATATTACAGAAGCCATTAGTTAAAACAAAAGAAATTAGTTGGATTTTTTTTTTATTTTATTAAAAAGAAATCATACAATAAATAATGTTTGAAATAAATAAATACATAATTTATACTTCAATTAAAATATATACATACCATAACCATCCAACAGTTATCTTCCGCATATTCTCATTCCATGCCACAGGTGAAAATCCTGATGATAGTTGTACTTTGTTTCCCGGAACCGACTGCACCTCATGTAAACACAATTATGGTTCCACTCTTGC
>MINK01177450.1:4123-15532 GCA_001735545.1 Phormia regina
ATTTATTAATAAAGTTTTCGCCCTAAAGGATGCTTTTATAATTTATGTATTACTATGCTTAATATGTCTGATTTGGTTTTAATAATAAAGAGAGAAAAAAGTATATTCGGTCAAGCTTGACCATATGATACCCTACATCATTGCATACATACCAAAATTCGGGAAGGAGCCAATTATGAACCTATACTTGAATTAAGTGGAAAATAAAAAATACTGTTACACAAAAATTCACATGTATTTATGCACTTTTTGGTGATTCTAGAAATTGGGTCTTATATGGGAGCTATTGTCAATTATAGACTGATTAGCATGAAATTTTTCACTGTCATTTATACTTGTAAAAATGTTATTTGTGTCGAACATTATGTTAATACTAATATATGGGATTTATGCACGTTAAAGTGATTTTCGAAAGAGACGTTTATATGGGAACTATAGCCAATTATGGAACGATCTTCATGAAATTTGGCACACGGATTTATGCTTACATGAAACAAATTTCTATTAAATTTCATTAAAATATTTAAATTTTAAGGTATTTTTGAGTGTTAAAAGTCTATTCCGGGAGAACATTTGTATGGGAGCTAGGTGAAATAATGAGCCGATCATGAATCAAAATAATAGGCTGAAGCCTAAGGCTTCGTCCCTGGTACCAAAAAATCAA
The DNA here is from genome assembly GCA_001735545.1 of Phormia regina. Classification (NCBI taxonomy): domain Eukaryota; kingdom Metazoa; phylum Arthropoda; class Insecta; order Diptera; family Calliphoridae; genus Phormia; species Phormia regina. Next base: position 4,788 of record MINK01177450.1, read on the forward strand.
ATTATAAGTCTAAAAATGTGCGACCCTGTAACTTTGGCCACAAGCTTTTATGGACAGCTACCCAGCCAACCAGACGGACCGGACGGACATGGATTAAATGAGCCAAAATGGTATGTGCTGAGTCGAACGTTATTACTTTAAGGTGGATACTATGAAAAATTCTTTCACTGCGTTGCAAAATTGCCAATACAACACATAATATTCCTAACCAACCGTGATGGTGGTGGTTTAGTTGTTTGGACCTAAAAAAAAAAAAAAAAAAAAAAAAAAAAAAAAAACGTTATTTTATTTATTTATATTTTTATTTATTTATTTATTTAAAAAATCAAGTAATATAAAAATATTTTTAAACCTTGTTGAATTTCAATAGAAAAATTTTCGATACGATTTCCGATCGTTTGATCAATTACAAGTGGGTTTGATGTCAATTTTAACAGGGATTCATAAACGCCATTTACACTGACATATTGACGGATGGAAATGGCACTATTATAATTATTTCATACAATGATTCAGAAAATATCAACTTTTTTCTTTTCCACACTGTAAATTACAATCGAAATGACAAATTTGACCACTTGCGTGTGCTGATGTTTGTAATGCACAGAAAAAACTTCGGACCCCTACCTCAAAGTATACCAATCGACTCAGAACCACTTTCTGAATCGATTTTACGATGTCCGTCCGTCTGGTCGGCTGGCTGTTTATCCATAAACCTAGTAAATCTTGTCAACAAAGTAAAGGTCGCAAAAAGATATCTTGAAAAAATTTGGATTAAATAATTATTTTTCCACAAGGACGAAGAACAAAGCCTATTGAAATGTTTTCACTCACCCTCCTTATATTGTTACCTTTCCAAAAAAGTTTATTTCAACTCAATTTGAAAAATGTTTTTATTTTATATTTTGTCTATGGAACAATACCCACATTTCCGTTCACAAATTATGTGAAAATACTCAATAACAAATTACAAAGAAAAAATTAAAAAAAAAACAGAAATTAATAAAACAACGCAATTATTTTTTGAGATAATGCTTCAATATATATTGCAATCTCTTAACTTAACTATAGTGAATTTAAAAGTAAGATTGCAATCTTAGTACTTTGACTACCGTGTATTGAAATATTTGTTATTTTAAATTTTGTGTTATTAAACATTTTTAAAGACACACAAGTCGTATTCATAAAAAGTAATGTATGCTGATAAAGGTTTACTATTTTTTTCTTATGGAAATTTACATACAAAAAGTTAGTAAACTTTTATCAAACATACATTACTTTTTTGTGAATACGGCTGAAAGTATTTTATTTTATATATTATTTGGTGCATACTTTTTGGGGGCAGAAACAAAAAACAAAATTCTGCATAACATTTAATTAATTTCAGTTTTATTATAAAAACAGTGTAATTATAGAAATAATCTATTTTTTTTTCAATTTTTAAATTAATAGAAATTTAATTTCCCATCTACCCTCCTAACTTATCAAATGATTATCATCCTATCAAATATCAACTTTATCTGTTTAATTTATTTACCTCAATATAAACAGCGATTTACATTTAAATCACACCATAGAAATTCTTAAAAAATTTTGAAAAACCAACAAACCGGAAATATTTCTTTAGAAAAATAAAGAAGTATTAAGTTAATTTCCGGTAAAATGGGAATTAAACAATAATAGCATTCACTGTAGTCAAACGAATTCAACACAATTATTATACAACAAAACGATAAATATATTCTCACAGCCATACATACCTATTCACATACATATACTCTAATACAAACATACAAGTATTATAACGTCTACATATACGGCAGTATTGGACTGTAAATATACAAAAAAACAAAAACAAAACAAACAAATGACATTAAATGAAACGAAAGAAAAACAACATAGAAAAAATGCCGAATGAGTAGGCTTATGTATTGTATTGGTGTAAGTGTGTGTTAAACAGGGATGCGAAATAAAAATGATTAAATAAATCAACAAACTAATGCATTCTTACAGTGAATTAAAAACAACAAAATTTTTTTATATCAAAAAATAATAAAGACAATTTTTTTATAATTAAGAAACTTATAATAAATAATAATTATTTTAAGTTAAAACAATATATGTGTTGTAATATACCAATTATCCATCCCTGTTTTGTATATGTGTGTTAGAATATACATAGGTACTAAATAAATTTATTTTACGAACATGCTTTCGTATGACTAACTTGTTTTTGTTTTTCATCTATTTTTTATTTTTACTTCGACTTCGTTCTATTAGCACACAACACAACTCAACATATAACACATTGTGCAACTTCGGGTCTGGGTTAGTAGGTGAACGAATAACAACATAAACGTCATATTTGGTTTTTCGTTTTATTTTTTTGTTATTGCTTTATTTTGTTAAACTCTTCTTCGTTCTCTCTGTTTGTATGTGTGTGTTTGTATGGTGTGTATTTTATAGTTGAACGTTGTTGTTGTTGTTATTATCATTGCTGTTAGTTTTTGTTGTTGAAATGCTCTTGCACTTCTCTGTTTTTGTTAATAATAGACGAAGTTAAATGTATAAGTAGTTGTAGTCATACATAGTCATAGAGTTGTTGGATGTAGAACATACGTATCCCTACTTCCGTCAAAATCATATTCCATTCACAATCACATATTAACATTCGCTGTGTAGTTTCCGATTGTACGATGATTGTAGAGGTATGTGTGTTTGTAAGAATATAATATACAATCACCCGCACATTCCGTAAAAACCTCTTCTTGTGAATGTATATATATGTGTGTGTGTGGTGTATATATTATTGCCCAGATACACCAAATACGTAAGTTTAGCTACAGTCATGTCACAACTAAATAATGAACCATCAGATGAAGTAATAAAATATTCATATGACATTTAATTTTTTTGTTGTTCTTTTGGGAGATTAAATTTTGTTTTAATATTTAATAATCGATCGTTTCACAAAACTATCATTTTATTAGTGAAGTGTGAGGAAAATGCTTAGTCACAGTCGCACTAGTAGTACTCAAAACTGAGATCAACTTATTATATTTAATATCAGGTCAGATGTGTAATTTATTCATCGGCCAGAGTTTATATTTAAAAATTTAATTTCTTTTGGTGGCAGATCCTGACCAGGACACAGTGGACACATTTTTTGGTAATAAATCTGTATCTCACAATTATTTCTAATGCAGTATATAAAATATATATAGTTTTTTTATTCCGGCAAAAATCTCTTAAACCCAATTTTTGACAAATAGCGTCTCAAGGTAGTTAAATTTGACTTCCTGTAGATTATCTAGTGTTATCACAGGGTGACTAAAAAATATTTTTCTGAAAGCTTAAGTCCTCCTCTGCAATTCTTCCATACATTTCAATTTTATCCCAGCAATAGTTTTGGAGATACAGATTTATTAACAAAAAAAATTGCGTTTGACACCACTGTGCAGGATGTTGCTGGATATGAATCAATCACATTATATATTTTTTAGAATGATCTCTCCCATTTGTAAAATTAAAACACACAATTTAGCCGCCCTTAACAAATGCTAAGAGGTGTGGTACCGGTCATAAATGAACAAGAAAAAATATCTCCGCATATAGGAAAAGTATTTCCTTCAAATTGACAGATCACTGCAACAAATCTTGGCCATAAGGAAAGCGATGAACTGGTTAATGTACTATAGGGTGTTTGGTGTGGATATCAAAATCTGTACAGGCAGTAGTCTAGGCGTGATTAAATCGCTCTCGGACTGGTACATAAATGAAGAATATCTATAAACAAGGTGGCAAAACATTCAAACTTGGAGCTGGTTTTGGTTAGGGGTCACTCAAATACTTCGGGACCGCTTTTTTCCTGCAGATCTACAATATAGAATATTGCACAATATAGATGCGTTCAAATGTTCAGTTTCGTGGCAAATATGGCCCTATTATAATGGATCTCGGTCAAACCTCATCTTGGGACTACCAAGGTATCGGTTACGTATTCTGATATCTGTTGTCACAGGTCACTGTGACAACAGTATGCTAGGAGCTTAGGGCTCCCTTTAAACGACTTCTGTAGTAGTTGCTTTGATAAGTAAGAGGAAGAGGCAGTAGAGCATTTTCTATGCTACTGTCCAACCGCCCATCCGTCTGGCTGTACATGTAAAGCTTGTGTGCAAATTACCGGTCACAATTTGAATGATAATTTGATGAAATTTGGTACATATGACTTTTTTCGCACAAAGACGAAGCCTATTGAATTTGATCGTAATTGCTAAATTACTTCACCTGGCTTCCATACAAATGTCCTTCCGAAATATAGTTTTAATGCTCACAAATACCTTAAAAATAAAAATATTTTAAAGAAATGTTTGCACAAATAAGTTTTCTATAAATATACATCTGTATAGTAAATTTCGTGAAGTTCGGCCTATAATTGACCGCAGCTCTCATAAAAATGTTAGTATCAACTTAATATTGGACACAAATAAATTTTTTATAAGTATAAATTATAGTGCAAAATTAATGAAGATCGGACCATAATTTACTATAGCTCCCATGAATCGAAAATTGGATTCGACAATTTGTATTGAAAACAACAAATAAATTATAAGTTTTTTATTTTCAATATAAAATTTTGATACAAATTTCCATTACGTTTTACAAAATGAGACTCTCATTATATTCCAAATCTCCAAGAAATGAATACTTCTTTAAGCACCCTAAAGTAGGCAACAAAAATTCTAATCACATTGTTGTTCTTTATTCGATGGTCACATACTGTTACATTTTTGTTTGAGAATGTGTTTGTGTAATAACATACACAAACACACACACACATGAACATACACATGGTATAGTCACATCAAAATTCTACCACTCCAACCAATTCTGCATACTATATAAAGTTTGTGTTTTCTACAACTTTTTTTGTTGTTTTATTTTTATTTTATTTTTTTGCTTTTTTATTTTTGTTGTTAAACGAAAATACCAACAACAAGAACAACAAAAACAATAAACGAAGCAAGCAAAAGGTCTGCTACTGACGCTTTAGCACTTGATTTCGCCATAAAATACTTTCAGTATTTTCAAGCATTTACAACCGAGAACACAACACCACAACACAAGCAAAATAAAATTAACTTGCACATAGAACAAAAAAAAAAGAAATCAAGCAACATTAACTTGAATAAAAAAAGGAAATAATATAAAAAGAAGGAATATTAAATTTAAATTGTGGAAATATTAAAACATAAGGAAATTCTATAATAATATTTTATTTAAAATTTTTAGACAAATAAATAAATATTTAATAAAGAAAACGGTCATCAGAGAAAAGAAAAAAAGAGTTTTTAAAAAGTGTCAAGAAAAGTATTAAAGTGTCTTTTAAATTAAAGAAACAAATTATACACTAATACAAATACAAACACGCATATTTACTGATAGAAAAAAAATACTACACAAACAACTATACAAATACTTACGCACCCACTCATACCCAAACACATGCAAACACACACACACACACTACTACTTAGACGAACTTATAACGCGAGTGTTTATAATTAAAATTGAGTTTCTCATCGTAGACACGTAAAATCCTTTGTGTTTCTTAAAGTGAGCAACTCCCTTTAGCTTCAGCAAATTTCTATTTAAATGTCTGCTGTTGCTGCTGCTTATATCTTTCCACTAAAAAAATCTGTGAAATTAATTTTATTTTAGAATATTTTGTAATGAGATTTATTAATAACAAAAATAACAACGAAACATTTTTAAATACAAGTGAAAATTTAATAAAGATTTAACTTTAACATTAAAATTAATTAAAAAAACAAGAAATTAAAAAAAAATAATTATAATTTATATAAAAATAAATAATTACTTATAGAAAGGTTAAACTCTTAACTGTTTTTGCTTTTAAATATATTATTAACATTATAACTTAACTCTCCAGAGATTTGGCTTATTTTAAAGTAACAAGTAAGTAATTGTAAATATTTTATTATATCCATTAAATAAATTTTATATAAAGTCAAATAGAACAACACATCATACCATATCACATCACATGCAGTTACTAATGTATACATATGCGCTCCAATTTCATGCAGAAAAGAAGTGAAAAAAACTTTGCATACTTTTAGGAAAGTAATTTAGTAAAAAAAAACAAAGTTTTCTTTCATTGGTTTTAACACGCTATACTTAATACAAGGTTGTAATTTGAGTTGTATGTATATTTTTTTTGTAAAAGGAATAAAAATTTAAAAAAGAATAAATATAAAAGAAGTTGCACCGGTACGCTTAAAAAGTTTTTAAGGATATAAACAATTTATACATGAATGAATATGTCTGTGGCAAAAAACCCTTGAGTTTTCATAATTCCGCATTATGGAAAGTAATGGAGAGATTCAATATGATAAGGAAATAAATAAGATACAAAATAGACAAAATGAAGCTCAGATAGAGCAAAAGAATTCAAAATACAGTTTCTTGGATCATAATATTATACAAGACAAATAGTATCTTCAGGCTATAGGACTCAAGCAAAATATAAAGTATTTGAAAGGAAGTATAGCCTAAAGACTCATAAGGCAAGAAGAAATTGAATCGCAAGAGGGAATTTGGAGGAAATAAATAATATGAAAGTTCTTCGTACGAATTTTTCGGATTTTTTTCTGTATAGTAGACAACGAAACGATCGTACAGAGTGATTTTTTTAACTTCCTAGCCAGGAATTCTATGTCGCAGTTACTAAAGGGATTATTACAAAAAAAAATGTATTAAATAAATGCCTGGATTCACACATAGCAATTTTTCTTGCTACAATTCTGAGTTTATAGGAGAGAGAGGAGAAGAGAATACTAAACTTTCACATTCTCTTTACCTCTGTCGTCTATAAAATAGGGATGTCAATCATTAAAAACATGATTGTGTTTGTGAGAGTGAAAAGAAATCAAAATATAATTATCATTCACCTCACTTTATTTTAAAACTTTAATATTAAAAAAATTGATTACCAAACAATTTTTACAGTGTATTTTGTACTCTTTGCACTCTCAGCAACTTAGCCAACACAATTGTGCTATGAAATTGACATCCTCATATTATAAGGTCAGAATTGGGGCAAGAGAAATTGCTGTGTGTGAACACCGACAATCAAATCAACAAAATTTCCAACAAAGTTTTTGATTTGGAAAGTCATATGCATAAGCAGGAATAAAGCACTTAATTCTTAAAATCCTTTCATAATAAAATTCAGTATATCCCCTATTTTCTGACCTGTTCCCACTTTTTCTCATTAAAACAACAAAATAATGGAGTTGTAACAAATTGATTGTTAGTGTTGCTAATCTATTGAATTCTGCGAAACTCCGTGCAATTGAAACATATTGGACTCTAGTAAAAATTAACTTAAAGGACTTTAAAAGCTCAGTATAAAAGAGACAAGTCCACTGTCGAGTGAAAAAATGGCCAACACACAATAAAACCCATAATTAAAATAATTCTAAAAATTATCATATATTTCCTTAAAAACCAACAATAACTAATTTATACTTTTATGTTTAGAACTTGAACATAACATTTATTAACAAAAATATCACTTTAAACAAATTCGCCTACTGGTTTAGTTTCTATAAGCAGACTTGCATGCACGAATTTTTCCGGGCTCAGACCTTATTAGATAAAAATTCACATTTAGAATTTAAGACTTATATTTGATATATTTGGGCCAAAGTACAATTTTGACCAATTTTTTGATATTTTTTTTATTTTTTTTACTTTTCGGACTCAATTTTTCTAAAATATTGTTTGGATTTTGTACAAAAATTTTAATAATTATTGTGCCTGGATCATATATTTATGTAGCTTAGATAAAGAAGTTATATTATTTTGACATATAAATTTTGACATTTTTTTTTTAAAGGTGGTAACATTTTCCACTATTATCCTTTCGTCATATTTTTTTTTCATGTTTCTAAAAGACGGCATAATGTAAATACGTATAAAATAAATTCTAGGGCATTTGGGGTAACAGTATCTTCTCTAGCCCTCATTTACTTTTCTAAAATCTTAAACGGCTGGACCGATTTGCACGAAATTCGTCACACAGATAGTACCAGTGGCGATGATCGTTATAGACTTATAGTTAAGATGATACGCCCACATTTATGTTAAACGGTAAATACATATTTAATATCGCCTAATAAGGGGTAGCGAAGCAATCCGGATTACTCTCGTTAATTTATATTTTATATAAATTTTTGTTAAACTTATATTTTTAAGTTCCCAAATTTGAAAGGTGGAATTAGTATAAAATTAATTATATTAATTAATTATGTTAAAGATATTTCGGTCGGACACTTCTAATAACAAGAAACTGCCGATTTCAATGAAAGAAGTAAATTTTTAAAAGACGTCTTTTTCAGATTGGTATTTTGGACATTTTGGTATAAGTCTATTTATATTGTGTCAGAAATTCAAAAAAAGTGTTTTAAATCTTAATTTTTCGTTTTTCAAATCAACTTGATCATAAAGTAAAGTATACACGGTTGTCAGATCTAACAATGTTGACAGATCTGGCAATGTAATGACAATACTCTGACAATGAAAGATTTTTATCAACAGGTAATTTGCCAGTTCAGACGTGTAAGAAAAGCTTACAATTTCAGTGCCAGACAATTGTCAGACAATATGTGTTTACACTATTGCCAGATAATTGTCTGACAATATGTGTTTACACTATTGCCAGATATCTAACAATATTATTCTGTTACAATTTACTGACAATGCTTTTTCTAACAACGTTGTAAGACGTAAATTGTAAGTTTACACGGTTGTTAGACATTTTCTGAACATTTTTCTGCCAACATTGTCAGATCTGACAACCGTGTATACATAGCTTAAGTCTCATCTGCTACGCACACATATGTAATATTTTATTTGAATCCAAGGATTAGAAGTTAAAAAATTATTTCCAAAAATGTTCTATGGCAACAGATGGTTGATTTTGAAAAGTGTCACTAAATAAATGTATTTTTTTTCTAAGTAACAAAATTTATATTAGTCAAGTGATCAGATATATATTAAATGATCCTCATATTTGCTATATTGGGAATTTTATACAGACTATTAATAGAAAAACTTGAAATTTGAAGTGTAAGTTATTTTTCAAAATAATTTAATATTTGAACCTAAATAAAATTTAAATAAGTAGCGATCCCCAGCAAAAACATTGCTTGTCATGTAATGAGTTAAGAAACTATTATATTAGCTCTTCACTACATACACATTAGATGAATAACTCATTATTTTAACACGGCAATGTCATTAGAGGAAACTACTTACTTACTCTATTGTATTACTGGTAGGCACTTCAGAATGTCATTACTTAGATGTCTTTATAAAAACTAATTACTTTGAAGCTATTCAATAACTTTTTAATTTCAAAGAATTGCAGAAGTCATTATTATCACTGTGAATAGTAACTAGTTACATTATCGGTTATAATTAAATAATATATAATTTTTATAATTTCAATGAAAAGATTAATAAAAATATTTCCATCTTATCTCTATTAATTGGTTACATATCACATTAAAAGTAAGTGCTTGCTAATCGACTTTCATGTAATGCAGAAAGTATGTTGTTATCATTGAAAAGTAACTGCATTCGTAACTACACGCCATTACCAAGTTTTTGCTGGGGATATTCCAATAGAACTTCGACTTTTGCTGAATCTGAAAGTTAAAAAAACTTCTAATTTTTTGTACAAAAATAACTGAAAACTTGTTTCAAAATTTGACTTTTAACATTAAAGTGAATACCCAGCCATTTTATAGTGGAGAAGACACGAAATTTTTTGGAAATTTGGTATAGGCATAGCAGAGGAGTGCACAATGTTTGGAAGGAGGAAGGGGCGTAGTTAAAGGGACTGAAAAGTTGGGTAACTTTAACAATTTTTTTTAATCGCTAGCCAATTTTTGTTTCTCGTCCGATTTCAACTCTTTTTATTGATTATTATAGGTCTGATTTTTTTAATCAAAATAAAATTTTTGGAAAAAACTGTTTTTTGAGAAACTATAAATATTTTATCTGTAATAAAATCTTTGTTATTAAATCGCATAAAATGGAAAAGTGAATAAAATTTTTGTAAAAGGAATCCCATAATTCCCAAAAAATGCTGAAAATCATAAAATTTTTTTTTTCAGATTTTCGCCTATAAAATCTGCATTTTTCCGAAGTCCCAGAGATTGAAAACTTTTAATAACATATTATAGATTCTTAAACTGCATTCCGTTTACCGATTTGTGCTTTGGGATTGGAGAAAATATTATTATTATTTTAGAGAAAAAAGAGTGTAGATACTTTTTCGGCCAAAAAAAAAAAACACAATAATCGCCAATTTTGCAATTTTCAAATTCAAAATCTTTTATTTTTGGACTCGGTTAAGATGATTGAATTTAACTAAAATTAAGCATAGCAGGGGTGTGTACACTTTGGAAAAGGAGACACACACGTACAAAAAATCCTTTCAATTCACACTAAACATGTAAAATATTAAATGGTATTAATTTATTATTATTTTTTTTTATATATTTTTAATTATTAGTATTTATATATTAAATTCATCACATCAACGCAATTTATTATTTTTTTTCTTCTGTAACAAATAAAAAGAAAATAACCTTTTTTCAGATCTTTACCCTCAGAAAGCAATTAAAAGTGCTTTTTTTTTGGGTTATACC
>MINK01177451.1:0-11213 GCA_001735545.1 Phormia regina
AAATACACAATTAAATTAAATATGAAAATATTTTTATAATTTTCAATTATTTGTTGATTTTTCTTCTCAAATTATGGTAAGTGTCAAAATATTATTGCAAAATATCGTAAATTTTTATTGTTCTTTTTATTATAAGCAAAAATTTGTTAAATCCAGAAGAGTAAAGTGAAGAAGTGAAAACATCAATTACCAAAAATTGCCCGGATTTATCTGTTCTCTAAAGTTGTTTAATTTAAAGGTAAGAAAATTTCATTAATTACATTCGGATAGCTCTAAAACCGGATTAAAATCTTGAACAGATCCTGAGATGAAACTACTCCAAGCAATTGTGTTTACATAAGGTGCAGTCGGTTTCGGGAAACCGACTATGGTCAGGATTTTAATTCATTTGAGGCACGGACTGAAAATATGCGGAAGAGAACTGTCGGAAGGTTATGGTATGTATGTATTTTAATTGAAGCATAAATAGTGCATCTATTTATTTTAAACATTATAAATTGTATGATTTCTTTTTAATATTTTTAATAATATTAAAAAAAATCTAACTAACCTTTTGTTTTAACAAATATTTTAAAATCAATAAGTTACTGAACAACTTAAAAGTAATTAGTTCTTCTAATGGCATCTGAGTAATGATTCGCTCAAAAACAAAAAATTACTCTCTTAACACGTATAAATTTGTTCTGTTGAAAATTTTACTAACACATACAAAGAATTAGGTTTTTTTGACAATTGAGTTTGGTTTTTTCTGAACGAGTTGGAGTTCAAGTTGTTTTCTATGACTAACTCTACATACCATAAGAAATAACATCGGCAGAATATCGGAAACAAAATTTTATTTCGAAATTTATATTAGGGGTGGAGAAAACGTAGATGAGAAATTTTAATTTCAATTTGTCTTATTTTCTCTGATTTTATTTTTTGTTTGCCTTTTAAATCATTTTTCATCTTTGTTTTGTTAAAAAATTAAACATTTTGAAAATAACAATAAATTTGACAGCTAATGTTATTGTTGTGCTTTGAGTTTAAACATTTATTGAGAAATAGATTGCGCAATAGATTTCTTATTGGTCCTCACGTAATATTTTGAAGAGAGATATATAATTTGACAATTACTTACACAAAAATGTTAACGAGTGGACTAGGGGTAAACAATATTATGTCTCAAATATTCTGACTTCATTATTTTATCGTCTTTTAATAACAGGATTATGCAATTAAAATATTATAATTGAAAATATGGTTGATTCATATATGCATCTCTGCGCAATAAAGGGTTAAACCAAACATTGGAATTTGCGGTCACAGATGGAATTTTATACTTCCCGGCTTACAATATATTTCTAAATTTATGTACATATATACAGAACTGTAGTAAAATAACAAGATTTATGGTAATAAGAAATTAAGAAATTAATACTTCCTACCGATATCAGTTTGATTTCGAAGGGAAAACCAAGGTTGGAAACCGATACCGTTATAAATACCGATATCAATTAAACACCGTTTAAAGTTGGTAACCGTAACTGATACCAATACCAAAATTATCACTTTATTAAAAATACCGGTATTCAAATACTGTTTTTTCTGTACCGATATATACAGATCGGTACTTTAAAAATACAATTTGTCAACATAATATTATATTGTAAGAATAATTGCTCATATAATTTATTTGAAGTAATAAGACAGATAAAGTTATTTTTAATAATAAAAGCATATTTATAGAATTTTATTTTAGAAGGGGCTTTTATTATTTGCTTCTTGATAATATCGCTTACAATAAGTATATTATAAAAGAGCTTAATGCCTTAAACATAGTGCGACTTCATTTTATAAAAATGTATTATCGAAGATGTGTATATTTCAACTTAAGATAATTTCACAATTATTTATTATCTGAAATTAAAGTTCTGTCTGTTATTTTCTTCAAGAATTTTCTTTCAGAAATTTACTGGTTATCTTTGAAAAATACATTCCGGGATTTTCTGTGAAATTTGCGTTTTGTCATGTCCTGCTCTCCGGTAATTTTGTCCGTTATTTCCGACAATTTTTTAAACTGGGAAATGAAAGGAAACTACATGAATTTTAACAAACCTCAAACGGTTTCGGAAAAGACGTTCATAGTATTTACATAATATTCTTTGAATCTGAAAAATCACCAAAATAACAATCTTATTTAAATCCGATAAAGAAATGATTGTTATCTTATTCGATTTTCAGTTATTTAACTAATAATTGCAAAGATAATTAAAATATTTAATCTGAGATCCCGTCAAAAATTTGTTCCCGCTATCTCGCAAAATCGAAGCCTAGGAAAATATTCTTCTGAGCTACTTCAGAGTTTGAATTGCATTAGAATTTTTTACTTTCGTTTAATCGTCGTTTAGTATGGAACGTCGTTTTGATAATGGGGAGTTACAAACCTAATTAGTACTTTGTTGTTGTAGAAAAATTAATTGAACGATTTTCTCTGTATTAGAAAACGTTTGTGCAAACTTTTAACCAATTTTTCAATATTCCCAAATGATTTATTGCCATAAAAGAATATTTGTAAAAATCGTATGAGGTTCTATAACATAAAAAATTCATATTTCTAAAAATTTTAAGTGCATTATTATTAAATAAAATATACATAAATATATAATTTAATAGTTTTTGCGAAATTCAAGTAAAAATTATTTAAAAAATTAACTCTTTAAGGGTTTTTTCAGTTTTACCGGTATTTAGTTTCGTTTACCGATTTAATTTTAAATACCGTTATCGATACCGTTACCGAAACAAAACAAAATTGAATACCGATACTTGTATTCGTTTCAGTTTCCAACCTTTGTGAAAACTGCAGAAAAGACATTTTCATTTTATACAAATATGAATATCTTTATAATAAATATAACCTTATAGTCACTTAGAGATGATTATTTCCCATATTATCCGAAGCTTTAATCCAAATTTGTAAATCAATCTATTTCGTAATGACTTATCCGATAATTTTCAAGAAAAAACGATAGAAATAAAAAATAATTCTATGGCACACGAATTTTACTTTTATTGGTCGATTTGAGAATGAAATAAAAATGTACTCATTATAATAAAAAATCCAAATTTAGATCATGTTCGGATGTGGAAAATGTGGTTTCAGGAATGGCTCTCAATGTTAAAAAGTAATTAAAAACAAGTAAAAGCGATATATTCGGCTGTAACATTCACCATCATTAAGATGGAATTAGATTTTGTTTTATCTATATGTTGATTGATTTACTTGGTGATTCATCATCGCACAGCCCAAACGGTTAAAGCTGTTAACTGGTCTACTAACGAATAGATCCACTAAGACAGTATTTTAGGAAATTCGAATGTTTGGTGGTAAAAGGGTAATAGAGATACAATAATTAATAAATTAAATAGTTTGAATGCTTAATAATTCAACTAAATAATAATAAAAATAATAATAATAATAATAATAATAATAATAATAATAATAATAATAATAATAATAATATCGTAAAAATTTATGGACCGATTTGTTTGATTTAAAAAACTGAAATTCAGAAAAATATTTATGATTGATCTGTTCAAGAACGAAGTTCATGGCCCAAATAGTACCTGCAAAAATTCATAATAACGAGTTTTGGCCTATAACTCGCTAAATACTCGACCGACATAGTTCAATTTTTAATACAAATATTGCAAAAAAATTCAATGAGAGACCGAACTCCGTAGCTTATATAAGATTGAAAACCAGTAAAAAATAATAATAAAATAAAAACCCTACCAAATACAAATGTGTTTTAATATATAAAGATGTAAAGCATTTAATAATTTCAGTATCTTTTAAGAATTCGAATGACCGTAAGCTTCGCAGGGACCATTTTTCGACAGTCTTAGTCGACTCGACTAACATTGATCAGGGTTAATAACGGATCGATTGAGTTTATTTCTTCTACACAAAAATTCAGAAAAAATTCCTGATCTTTTGTCATAAAAACGAAGCCAATAGCTTGTATAGGGTATTCAGAAAATATCTCAATCTTTGAACCAATTTTTTTAAAATTCAATAAAAAAGATTTAGAAGAAATTTCTAAACTTTTCATATAAATATCATGAATCTATGTTATAGGAAGGCTTTATAAACGCCATTTACAGCATATTACTGAATTACCGATCTTACTGAAAGAATTAGCGATCGTTTGATATATATAATATAGAGGCTATAAACGTAGGGCTTTATAAACGGCATTTCAACCGACGGACGGATTTTTATATTGCCGTTATAGTAATCCGGGCATACTGACAATTTTTTAATTAAATTAACTTTTTTCCCCATTTTTATTTTGTACATAATGAGAATATCATCGTCAGAGCAGTGAATTTACAATTTTGCTCCTTAAAGTAATTTTTATGCTCACCCTCATTTTATAAACATCTACATTATTAGTATGTATATCAAAAGATTTTAATTAAGTTAAAGCGTTTAAAATCGCTAAACTCAAAATATATTAAGTTTTCATACTTAAAAATAAAAAAAACATAGGCATAGTACGTACATATGTATGTATTTAAGATAAATAATATAGAAAATGTTTTCATTGTTTTTAATAAATGATTTAAGATTTGATTTGTAGCAAAAAAACACTAGATTAGCATTACATTAAGAATCCGAGTTAACTTAGTTCTCAAATATGAGTAATTAGAGTATGTTAAATATAAAAGCTATTTTAATACTGGCCAACAAGTTTGTTTATGTGCTTTTGTTATTGTAGTTTTGTTTTATTTCATGACCATGGTAATAATATGTATGTTGCCGCAATACAAACCACAACAAATACAATTCAAAGTCGCGTTTTAAAAATATTTTAACTACATAGATACAAGTGTGTGTGTATTTATTTATTCACTCATATTGATGGATTACAAAAGATTTATAACATGAAATTGTGACAGAAAAAAAGTGAATGTAAGTACATTTATAGTGTGAGAATAAAAAAAATAATAATAATAAAGAAACACTACATGCTCTTATAAATAAAAATTTATTAAATTTAGATAAATAACACCATGTAACAGAGATTTGGGGGCGGAATCATTTAAACCACATGTTAAACTCAAATTGTTCTGCAAAATATAAAAACTGTTTATTTCACTCATTTTGGAATTCAAAACAGAGAAGTAAATTTTTTTCATTCCTGACTTTAAATCAACACTTAGCCTCATAAAAGACGTATGGTCTGTTAACATCCAAAGCAAAGATTAAAAATCTAACTTCAATGGCTTTTTTCTCCAGGCTGCATTCAGATTACATAATTTTTATGAGATATATTAGGATTCTAATTCAAAATGTTTTAAAAAAAGTTAAAATCGAATAGAAATTTTTAAGTATTCACCAATTTTTATTTTTACAATACTTTTAAAATCAAACAATAACTTGCGGATAGCCCGTTTTGCCTTAAAAAATATTTTTATCCATAAATAAAATTGTTAGAATTAACTTTGGATCCAAAATTATTGCCATATATAAAAACAGGAACCGAAAGAGTCTGAAGCAACTTTTTTTTTAAATCTGCATGTGACTGTTTATGAATACAAGTCTTCGATATGTTAAAAAAAAAACAATATTTTTTTTGGTAGTACATTTGTATATATGTACTTATATTTACATAAACTAGCAAAAAATTAAGAACATATTTAATTAAAATTTGATAATAAAAATCAAAATAAAAAGTATTCAGTATTGCGGTATTGACAAAACAATGGAAACTTTTAAACTTCTGTACTAAAGAAGACTAAAGCAAAAATTATATTAAGAAAATCGATGTACAATGCATCATGTTTTACAGTTATTTCCATATTTGTTTTATTCTGGTAATTATTCATAACTTCTTTTTGTAATCTTTACGTATAATAGGAACTAAACCTCCGGGAGTATTTGGGCATTTCTTAAACTCTCGTTTTGCTACCCAAGATTATCCTTTGTGTAGTTTTAAAAACGACCACCGGTTCTTCCTCCAAGATGTTGAGTTTTCACAGTTTTATCCTGTCTTCACGATTTTTTTTTATAATTCTTTGAAAACTCGTTGTGAACATTATTAATTAAATGATCTCTGGCAAATTGAATTCGAGCTGAACGATTCTTTTTAGAAATAAGAGGTTTTTCACAGGACGATAACAACCAAGACCAGCCAGCTTCATTTGCCCTGCAGCTAACTGTTCGAGACCTAATTTCCAATTTTAGATTATTGACTACTTACCGAGGAGTAATTTTTGGGCATTTCTTAAACTCTCTTGCTATCAGTTTATCTGGTCTTTGTGTAGTTTTACGAGGTCTTCCTCCAAAATGATGAGTTTTCACAGTTCCTGTCTCACGAAATTTATTTATAATTTTCGAAACTGTTGACCCCTATACCTATCACAGATAGTTTTTTGTTCTAAACCAACACTAAAATCATTTATAATTTTTATTTTTAAATCTTCAGAAATTTTCGTTAACTATTAGCTTGGAAGATGATTAATTATTATTATACGTAAAGATTACAAAAAGAAGTTATGAATAATTACCAGAATAAAACAAATATTGAAATAACTGTAAAACATGAGGGCTTTTACATCGATTTTTTTAATATTCTTTTGAACTTAGTCTTCTTTACTACAGAAGTTTAAATTTTATGTTAATTTTTATTATCAGATTTTACTTAAATACGCTCTTAATTTTTGCTAGTTTATGTAAATACCAAAAAATATATATATTGTTTTTTAATGCTTTAGGATTTTGCCATATTTGTTTAATATTTCGAAAAAGTTTCCATTGTATTGTCAACCACTGTATTTAAAGAAGATAGAACCACTATAAAATCTCTAAAGGAAGGGTTACCAAAAAAGGTGTACAAGTTTATATGTAGTGGTCAGAAGTATACAAATTATATATTTCTGTATCTGTAATATCAATTAAATAAAAAAAAACAATCCAAACTCTAAGATCAACCGTTTCGAAATTATTCAATTTTATATACACTGTTTTTCAGTAGGGACGAATACGATTATTTTGAAAAAGAATTCAAGTTGGTATACAATTTTTTATTATTTTGAAACATTGAGCTACAATTAAAATCAGATAAAATTGCAAGCCATACAGTGAGTTAAAAGGCTAATCTTTGGATGCACTTCATTACTTTCAAATTAGATGGATAATTCAATATTTTAACACATTGACGTTAGATGCAACAACTTACTTTGAATTATTACATTAAAAGCTAATATTATTTAAATTTCTATGTTTAGAGCATAAACAATTTAATATATGCACATTTGCATAATAACCGTATAACCTATGATGCTATATGTTGCAAAAACTTATATAGGTAAATTAACATTTGATTCTACTAATTGAACATCAAATGACCGTTGCTAGATAACAAAAAAAAAATTCAAAAATAAAGAAGCTCTTCGGAAGGATAACACATTTTTGAATGCTGATTTTCTTCACAATGCTTTATGTATATAATTCACAATTATTAGTAAAATCGGATATCATTAACCAATATTCATCGGTCCAGAAGTTTATAGTGTTTATATGACAAAATTTATTGCAACATCTTTTTTAACAAATTTAGTTGTATATTCTAAAAAACATTTATAGTCTAGGAAATCGTAAGCATTTTTGAACCGAGTTTCTCTTTTTTATATCTTATATGATAGGTCATTATGAGTACATTATCATACGTCAAAATTTAGTTGCACAGCAAAGTTTTAAATTACAAAATTTCTCTAAAATCTGTAAAAAGCTCAACTTTATCCTATATAAATGTACTCTACAAACTTCTGGTCCCATGTGACAATGTTTACCGACATTCGCTTTTATTAATATCTAACACAATATGTTTATGCAGCCCAAAAAAATTCTAGGGGGAGTTACGGTCAAAATCCGAAGGTTAATGTATATACATAAAAAAACTCAAATGTATCGGTCTCGAAATAAAGATTGTTCTGGTCCTTATATAATTTCTTATATATTATCTGAACACGAGAGCTGGATTATTTTCAAAATGCCTCTAAAAATACGTTATTCTTTCAATATCATTATCAAAACTTTCGTTAAAAGAATCATAATTTGATAGAGGCATATCTAAGTATTTTTTAAAATAAATATCTACTTTCAGTACCAAAATATTATTCCAACACATATTTTGGATATTTATCAACATAGATTTGTAATATACTAATCCTAACTGCGATTTATTTTTCGCATCTATCGTTGATCGTCTATAACATTTTTTTATAAAAATGTTATCAATTTAAAAAGTATTGTATAAAAGTTCTTTTTTTGATAAGAAATTTAGCCCCTTTTGCACTGTACTGGTCACGTTTGTAGATAAGATTAATAAAATAATTTAATTTTGTTGAAATTAATTCTTTCTTCAATCCTCATATTTGCAAATAATTCATTCACATACACACACATACAAATATAGACATTTTAATAATTTACTTTACACACATTTTTATTTGTTTAAACTTTTTTAGAATGTTTATAAAACAACCGACGTACACTTTGTTTATTTTTTATATGAATTGGAAACAAAAAGAGAGGAATAGAAAAGTGATGAAAAAACAAAAAAACTAACAGCTGATGAATTGTTTATGTCCGTAAAGTTAACAACAAAATCTCAAATTTTCATCCAAGTCACTTTAGTTATAAGGGTATCCGAAGACCGTTTATTTGAACATAATTTATAAGTATTACCTAAAAAACTATTCACATAATTTTTTGTATTTATTGTACTTTTAAAGTGTTTCGAAGTGAATACATTTCATAAAGGACAGCAATCGGATTTGACATATATGATAATGTTGTACAGTACCGAGTATTTTGCCCGCATTTCTTGGGTACTCAATATTACTCAATACTTGAAGGGTTTAATTTTTTCAATATATATAAAAATATAATGAGTAATATACAACTCTTTATAAAAACGCAAGATAACAGCCGTATTAAAAAAAAAATAATAATGTATGCTTGTTAAAGGTTTTTATATTTTTTTCTTATGGAAAGTTACTTACAAAAAGTTAATAAACCTTTATCAAACATACATTAATTTTTTGTGAATAACAGTCGTATTCACAATAGAGTAAAATATATTTATTTGAAATTGCTTGACTTTTTTTTAATATAATTACTTATAAACATATAGAAAAATAATATCCTTTAGTATTGTCCCAAGAACGGCACATCGTCTCAAACGAAAATAGACTTTTTCAATGTGGACAAAAAAATAGGGATAAGTACCGAAATCAATCCTTAAAGGTAAATATTTAAAAAAAGGCAAGACTTAATTATAGCACAATTAAATGTTAAATTTGGTAACAGAACTTTCGGTTTTATCCAAAAAATGTATGAAACACAATGTACAATGAAGCATAATGGTGTTTGTAATATTTCGGAGTGAACTATTGTTATCTCAATTCTTTTCCAAGGAAATAATATTACCTACAATCGTTTTCTTATGTTTCCAGCAGAAAGTTGAGTTCCATGTCGATTTTGAACCGATTTGATTGAGTGATCTCGTCGCAAATATTAATATCCTAAGATTAATAATAATTAATTAAAATAATTAGAACTTCCACTTATAAAGAGATCGTTGGGAGATCATATATATTTTATTATTTATTTATTTATTTATTTATTTATTTATTTATTTATTTATTTATTTATTTATTTAACGAGTGACACCATTTACAAATAATGTCTCGCTAGACAAATTATTAAATATTTTTTAATATTTAGGCAAGTATATTTTTACGTTAATGATTTTTCGAGCTATTACGGAAATGAAGAAAATATTGAATAAAAAAGCAAATGTAAATGAGGTATCATAGAGGATGTTATTAATTTATCTGTTCAATTTAACCTTTAACTATTACCTAATTCATAACATCGATGTTTTGTTATATTTTTTTTAATAATATTTTCCACAGACTACACAGACAGGAAACCAATGTCATATCTCAAAAAAGTACTTTCGAATCAAATCCGTAGTGATTTACAGAACGAGAAAAAAAATATATTCAAAATAAACAATGAGAATGTGAAACCAACTAAATTGTAGTTTTCAAACATATTTGGTAGATAAGGTTTCCTTTTTAAATACTGGATTTTTTAGGAGATTATTTATTTTAATTAGCTTCTTCTAGAAAATTGTTTTGATAATATTATATGGTATAAATTAAAAAGCAAAATCAATTTTTGTTCTGACGTGTTTTTAGGGTCTTTTCCTATCTGTTATAGTCTGTGATATTTTCTATATGCATGAAATTTGTGAATAACAAAATTGAATGAATTTACTTAAGGTTTTACATTAAATTTACTAAAAGTTTGATCAAAATCGGCGGCTGTGTTTGAGTTATTTTAAGTCGAAATTTTTACTGCGGCGGAGGCTCTTGAAAACCCTCCGGCAGCTCGACTCATCTGACTTAAAGCCGGTCGGCGCAGGTCTCTGTCAGCTTCACGAAAAGATACACGGCACTACCGACATAACATATTAATTCATATTTATCACTGCCTTACCCTATTTTCACAAAATTTGTCGGCGGTTTTTGGCATTACTAATAATTCACAATAACATGCTAACGATTGTGAAATACAATAAATACATGCGTTTTATAAAACATCTAGACATATTTTGAAACAATGTTACTAAGATAATTTCGTCATGAGAGGGCGCTAAAGCCAGAGACTATAAATATGAAATTAAATTTTTCTAATTAGATTTTTGTGGATTTTTAAACTAAAAATTTGTTCAGTTATCTGCCTCATCTTTTCACACATCTTAAAACTTTAATATTATTTTAATCATTTCAATAGTTAAATTTCTACAAATAGGGCAAACAAAAATCGTCCTCGTTCAAAAAAAAAAAAAAAAATGGAATTTTTTTAAACTTCATCATAAAGTAGGTATTATTGAACAAAAGGGCATATAACTTTTGATTCCGTAAATGTTTTAACAAATTATTTTTTTTACGAAATTTTATTATTTGTTGTTAATAAGAAAAACTTGGCCGGAAGTATAAAATGCAAACTGTTAAATTGTCCGAATGTTAGAGAAGAAATCGTGGCCCAAGTATCCGATCGGGGGCCTTAAAATCTCCGGAGACCCTTTTCCCACGAAGGTAACCTCGGGCCGTGGTGAATCGAGAGCTACTGAGGTTCAGGTTAGTCTGGT
>MINK01177452.1:0-15822 GCA_001735545.1 Phormia regina
TTTAAATATGATTTGTTTTTGTTTGACTATGAATAAAGTGCTTTAAAGAATGAATGCTCTATAAATCATATACATATATATTTGTTTTTTCCTTTTTCAACCTTTTGAAATATAGTATCCATAATTGAGTAGTAAAGACAAAAAAAGAAAAAAAATATATAGTGAACTAAAAAACATAGTGTTCTTGTATACAATTAAACACTTAAGTAATTTCTTGTTAAAAAAAAATCTGATACGTTTTCATATGATGGATGGAAAACAAAAAAAAAAAAATAAAAAATAAAAAACAAAACAAAACTAAAATAGAAAAATAAACTGTAACGTACTGGCTGTAACGAATTACATGAACCCTATAACTCATCATGATTAAAACTTTAGTTGTGAGGCGAAAATTCATATTTTAGTTAAAATTCGAAGGCAGATGATGATAGTCTATAGACTATTGACATAGTTAAGTCTATTAACTATTTGCAGGCCGAGATTATAAATTATTTTATATTCGAAACTATAGACTATTTTACAATAGAGGCTATAGGCTTTTTTGTTGTCAAGACTGTGGACTATTTTATAGTAGAAACTACTAACTATTTTAAAGTCAGATTATAGACTATTTTATAGTCGAGACTATTTACTATTTCATTGTCAAGACTATTGACTATTTTACAGACGAAGGCTATTGAATACTTTAAAGTCGAGGCTATTTAATAGTCTGGACCAGACAATTGTGGATAGACTATCGACAATACCACAGTCAAGACTATGAGCTGTTTGAAGGCCGAGACTATAAATTATTTTCGGAACTATGGACTATTTTACAGCAGAGGCTAAAGACTATTTTGTTGCAAAACTATGAATTATTTTATAGAAGAGACTATTAACTTTATTATATTCAGATTATAGACTATTTTATAGTGGAGACTATTTTCCATTTCATAGTCAAGAGTATTGACTATTTTATAGTCAAGACTATTGGCTATTTGATATCAACTATTTTATAGTTCGAATTAGACGATTTTGGATAGACTATCGACAATACCAAAGTCAAGACTATGAACTGTTTGAGGGCGGAGACCATAAATTATTTTATATTCGAAACTATGGACTATTTTACAGTAGAGGCTATAGACTATTTTGTTGTCAAGACTATAGACTATTTATAGTCGAGACTATTTTCTATTTCATAGTCAAGACTATTGGCTATTTTACAGTCGACGCTATTGACTATTTTAAAGTCGTGGCTATTGACTATTTTATAGTCGAGATTATTGACTATTTGATATCAACTATTTAATAGTTTGGACCAGGCGATTGTGGATAGATTATCGACACTACCATAGTTAATGACTATTAACTATTTTAAAGGCTACAGACTATTTTGTTGTCAATACTGTGGACTATTTTATAGAGGCTATTAACTATATTAAAGTCAGAATAAACTATTTTATAGTGGAGACTATTTCTATTTCATAGTCAAGACTATCGACTATTTTACAGTCGATGCTATTGACTATTTTATAGTCGAGACTGTTGTCTATTTGATATCAACTATTTTATAGTCTGGACCAGACGATTGTGGATAGACAATCGACAAAACCATAGTCAAGACTATGAACTATATGAAGCTGAGACTATAAATTATTTTATATTCAAAACTATAGACTATTTTACAATCGAGGCTATTGATTTTTCAATAGTCGAGACTTTTAAACATTTTATAATCGAAACTATAGACTATTTTGTAGTGTAAACTATTAACTATTTTATAGTTAAGAATATACAATTATTTTGTAGAATATTTTATAGTTAAGTTTATTGACTACTTTTTAATAGTCATTTTTATATTGACTATTTTTAGTAGAGACTATAAAATATAGTAAAGTCGAGATTATCGAGTATTTTATATTCCAGATTATTTTTAAGTAGAGAGAAGGTTATTGAGACTATAAAATATTTTATAGCCGAGGTTATCAACTATTTTATAGTCGATTCTAACAAATATTTTATAGCTATTACTATTGACCTTTTTATAATTGAGACTATCGGCTGTTTTATAGTTCAGATTATAAACTATTTTATGTCGAGGCTATTGTCTATTTCAGAGTCAATACTATTGACGATGTTATAGTCTATAGTTTGTCGGCAGTTTTATTACCGAGACTGTTGACCATTTTAATGTCGTTGCTATTGACAATTTTATAGTCGAGACTATTAATTTTACTATAGTCTATACTTGAGACTACTTTATAGTCGAGTTTATAGATTTTGCAGGCGGGCCTAACGACTTTTATGTAGTCGACATTATTTTATAGTCGAGGCGATTGACTATTTTCTGTTGTGAAAGCTATTGGCAATTTTATAGGCGAGTCTGTTGACAGATTTATAGTCAACACTATCGATTATATTGTAGACTATATTCAAGACTAGTGTCTATAGTATATACTCTGTAATCCAAAAAATTATAAACGTATCAATAAACCTATAGATTTGCTTCTGTGAATGCAGGGTATTTGAAAGAAAAAAAAATATGTAAATATTTATTTTAGTCCTTTTGAAATTAATACACTTACATACTCTCGAGTAAATATAAATGTATAGATGTGTTTGTCTATAAATTCAATGGGTATAATTTCCAAAGGCATATGGGAAAGATAGTAAAGGATGTAAACTTTTGTGATGTTGGTTAGAGAAGGTGGGGTTATTGTGCTGCCAAGCAACTGGAAAAATCAACAAAATGTCAAAAATGTCATACACATGACATATGAAGACATATTGCATACATTAACACAAACCTGCATTCTCTGTAAAATAATCATGACAACAACTAAAGCAAAAAAAAAAACTAACAAACATAATAATGAACTATCTATACACATAGACAAAAACCACTACTTAGAAAGGAAAAAAAAAAAGATCTCATCCAATGACTAAGATTGTTCAAGCACACAGTGATTGCATTACAAATAAACCCCTTAAAGCTATCTATACAACCCACCACAACTAATCTTAAGCCTGAAAGTGTCTCGTCTGTCTTGTCTGCCTGCAATTGTCTACAATGTATTAAATTGAATGATGCACTTAAAACAAGATATACTTAAATGCAGAACCCAACACAAGACAGACAAACAGACTCACTGATGGACAGACATGTTATATGTTTGTTTGTTTGTTATTAGTGTTTTTGTTGTATTTATTACAATTTATTTTAGTTTATTTTTGCTTCGACATTAAACACTCAATAAACAAAAGTGTATACAACAGTCACACTATGGCTCCCCCTGTGGTAACCTCAAACACACACACACACTCTTACACATGTCACCTAATGACATTTATTGTATAAAACTATAAATAAATAATAATGAAAAGCAGTGTGTCAAAGGCTGAAATGAATTTTACCCAGACCTTTTTAGCCACAATAGAGATAAATCTTTGACATCTCTCATATAAAATAATTTTGATGATTAAATTGTCATTTTCTCTCATGAATACGAAACAAGAAAATTCCCTAAAATTATTTAAAATTGACAAATTTAAATTTCTTGTCCTTGATTTTAATAATGACAAATTTTCCTATAGACATATCCATATATCGATGTATTATATAAATTTCTATATGAATAAAGTTGAACGAAGGCAAACATTAATATTCTGATTAGATAAGTTTAAATTTGTTTTATTATTAAAGGCTTATGCATAGACACATTCTCCTCCCTGTCCTCCTCAGTCTTGTCCTTGAGGCTTTAGTTTGCAAACTAAAACATCCTATCCATCTATCCATCCATAATCAATGCTTTCAATTCAATATGCATAATTTTATATAATAAATATTGGCAGGGGATTTTTGCTACATTAGTCCTTTTTTTTCTCTCCCAAAAAATACAAAACTTAATAAAAAATTATTTGATAAACTATAAAATAACACAAAAAGTCCTTAAGACCATAAAGCTAAAATGTAGATGAAAAATTCTCCTAAATTTTTTTTTTTTTTTTCTTCCTTTGCAAGACATGGAGTTTTTGTCAAAATATTAGTTTTTTGTTTAAAAATTATTTAAAGCTATTGATAGCTTTTTTTGGGAGAGAAAAAAAAATCTCAACAAAAACCATTCAATAAATTATCAAATGCAACATTTAATGGTTGCAGTATCACAAAAAAAAAAAAAAAAAAAAAAAAAAAAAAAAAAAAAAAAAAACGTATGTAAAACTATCCAACTTACTATGGATTTTTGTCTACAATTCTGGAGTCTTTTTTTTCTCTGTTTCAATTTTGGCATTGTTTCCTGTTGGCTGAGTTTCTAAAATATTTAAGATTTTTGTTGGCTTTAGCTGGTTTAACAAAATTTTTTGCTCCTTTTCTCTATCATCTATATTTTAGTAAATGTCGCAAAGTCAGCATATTTAGTTGTGAATTTCTTTTTTATTTTCACCAGTTGATAATAGATAATAAATGGCTGTGACAATGGTCTTGTATAAAGTAATTAATGTTAAAGGAAATGATGGAATATGTTAAGGTTTTTTCTAAAGGAAATTAAAATGCAATTTTGTTAAGACATTTCAAGAAGGCCACTATACACACCAGGCTAACTAATGTCTAGTCTATGATAACAATGAAAAAGAGACGACTATAATAACAACTATATTATAGTCAAGACTATCAATTACAGTCGAGACAATCCACTAAACTATAGCCGAAACTGTAGACTAAACTATAGTCGAGACAATCGACAAAACTATATACGAAATAATCATATAAACTGTAGTCGAGACTGCGAGATTGCGAACTATACTATATACGAGACTACGAACTAAACTGTAGTCCAGACAATGGACTACATTATAGTCGAGACTATCGACTATAATATATTTAAGAGACTACTGACTATACTATAGTCAAGAAACTACTGATTATACATAGTCGAGTCTATGGACTAAATTATAATCGAGAGACTGTCCAGACTCACAAATACACTATAGTCGAGTCTATGGGCTAAAGTATAGACTACCGACTAAACTATATCCGAAACTATCGACTGAACAATAAAGGACTATACTATAGACGAGACTACGGAAAAAACTATATCCCAGACAATGGAATAAATTATAGTCGAGACTACCAACTATAATATAGTAGAGATTATCGACTATACTATAGTCAATAGACTACTGACAGTACTATAGTCAAGAGAATACTGACTATGGTCTATGGACTTATAACTTAGTCCATTATAGTCTAAAATATAATCGGGAGATTAACGACTCAACCATAACCGAGAGACTGTCGACTAAAGTATATTAGACACTAAGGACTAAATTATAGGCGAGATTATCGACTAAACTATAGTCGACCCTATCCGCTACACTATATTTGAGAGTCGGACGAGAGACTATCGTCTAAAATATAGTCGGGACTATTGACTAAACTACAGTCTAGACTATAGACTAAACTATAGTCGAGACTATGGATTAAACTATAGGCCAGACTATCGACTAATTTATAGTCGAGGTTATCGAATAGCCTATAGTCGAGAGACAATTTACTATAAAATATACGAGACTATCGATTAAACTATCTTCGAGGCTATGTACTGAAATATAGTCGAGATAATAGACGAAACTAAAGTCTAGATTATGGATTAAACTATAGGAGAGACTATGGACTAAATCAAAAGCGAGATTATCGAATAACCTATAGTCGAGAGACAAATGATTAAACTAAACTATAATTGAGATTTTAGAGTAAGCTATAGTCGAGACTGTGACTATATATTATAGTCAAGACTTTAAACTATACGAGACTATCGATTAAACTATATCTTCGAGGCTATGTACTGAACTATAGTCGAGACTATGACTAAACTATAGTCGAGACTATTGACTAAACTATAGTCAACACTATAATCTAAACTTTAGTCGAGACTATGAACTATATTATAGTTATAACACGGTCGAGAATATCGACTATTCTATTGTCGAAACTATCAACTAAACTATGGCCGAGGTGGCTATGGACTTAACTATAGTCGAAATTATTGATAATACAATAGTCGAAAGTCAATTTGTTATTAGAGATATTTTAACGAAATTTCCGGCGAAAGTAGACTTTATTGCACAGAATAAGAAGATAAAAAAAACTTTAAGAATTTTGTAAGAGGAATCCCGCAATTCCCGAAAAAAAAATCCGAAAATCCCAAAAATTTATTTTTTTCACTTTCCCGAAGTCCCGTAGAATTTGATTGGAAACTTTTAACTACATGTTACAGATTCCTAAACTGCATTCAGTTTGCCGATTCGTGCTTTGAGATTTGGGAAAATATAAACTATAGTTAAAACTTTCTTATAAAATAGGTCAAATTCGGGAGGATGTGTACCTTGACCACTTGAGTTTTGGGGGTCATATTTTATATTAAAGTCTTCTCCGTAAAGATACCTTTCAGAAAAGTATATAATTATTATATGTTGTTAAAGAAGGGTTTATTTTAGAGGAAAAAGATCCAGAGATCCACCAAAAAAAATCTGCAATATTTAAATCCAAAATCGTTTATTTTTGGACTCGGTAAAGATATGGCCTTACATTTTTTTGTATTCAATAGATAATATTGTTCTTTAATTAACTAAAGGAAAAAAAAAACAAATAAAATTGAACAGAAGCAACTAGGATATATATGAAAAAAAAAACTGGACCAAGAACATGCAAAATTGAGGTACTTAAAAATTCATTTGCATTTGAACTTAAAGACTTGTAGGTCTTATCCATGCCTACAATAATATATAAAAATATTTCAAATTGGACGACAAAAATTTGTTAAGCGGTTAGCAAATTTGCATGTCAGAGGTACCCAACTTTAAACCCCTTAAGCTACGCCCCTGAGGGATCTGGTCGGTACCCCTTACAAACTTAATATTGTACACTTCTTCGCTATGTCTGTACCAAATTTCGTCAAAATGCATCGAGCCGATCTCAAGTTACAGATTTATTTCCAAAAATGTCGATCCTATCCCACTGTGCACTGTAAAATGTAATCAAGCAAATATCGGCTATATACTAGAGACTATCGGTTGTACTATAGTCAATAGACTATCGACTAAATTATAGACTAAACTACAGTCGAGACCATCGACCATGCTATTGTCCAGACTGTGGACTATAATATAGTCGCGGCCATCGATGGTAACATAATCTATACTATCGACTGCCTAGAGTATCGACTATGATACAGTCAATAACTTATATAATCTATTGATTATAATTTAGTCTATAGTCTTTAGTCTAGTGATCTACTTATAGTCTATAGTCTAGCTCATAGTATTAGCTGTAGTCTAGTTTATATTTAGTGTTGTCGGCTATAAACTAAAATATATTTAAACGCATATTTCCTTTATAAATTCTAAAATTTCTTTTAACATTTTTGTCTATTTAACAAACGCTTAAGTACCGCAACTAACTTTGCGGCTTGTTTAGCTATTTTATTGCAACATTATTTCTCCATTTTCAAAGTCATGATCCATCTGTTAGGTTACTTGAATCGTATGCGCCAGCTTTAATCAAAGGTATAATAGACGACGACATCATCTAATAGTCATTGTCATGAGCTAAAGCAATAAACACCTAAATAACTAAAAAAAAATAATAATAATTATAAATATCTTATGTGGTTGGTTTCAAATTATAAACTCTACTCTTAATAAGCAAATACGTTTTAACAGTTTATTAAATTTTATTTACTCTTATAATATTTAATATTTGTTTAAATGAAACTTTACACTATTGACATTGATCTTCTCCCCAGTTTTTTTGTTTTTGTTTTTTTTTTCTGTTCACTAATGATTGTATTACATTTCCTAAGACTTTATTTTGTTAAAGTGTCAGGTTAATTATAATGTAATTACAATAGTTTTCAAGTTTATATTTATTTTTCAAATATTTTAAACATAAATGACTTTATAATCTTCTTTTGATTCATAGATTTTATTTGTTCTTCTTCTTTTCTTTTAGAATTAAATTTCCAATATAATTTGAATAAGAAGAAAGAAAAAAAGAGATAAAAATAAACGAGAAAATAAAAATATTTGTTTGCATTTTTATGCAACACATGTTTTTCATATGCTGACATTAACAACAATGTAATATGACACATTTGACTAAATACATGATTATTTTTTATTCTTGATATTTGAAATTCAATGACAAAGTTGCCATAATATTGAAAAACAAATAAAAATATTAGATACTTAATATCAACTAGAAAAATTTGGTCCCAATGTTATGAAATTTGACTGAAATTTTCTAACTTCTTTATCAAAATTCTAATTTTTTTATTAAATATTTTGGCAACTCTTTTTATTGACTTACGTGAAAACTTTTATTTTATTTTTTTTCTCTACTATACCCCACCCTTGCAAAGTCGATCTCTTGCCCTATTTATCTCAATTTGAATATGTCGTATTTACTATAGTTTTTTTTTTTTTTTTTATAACTATTTTTAAAACTATAGGGGATGGATGGATTATAGTCAACAAAAAAATAAAATAAAATTTAAAAGTTTTCTATTCTAACAAGTAAATCCAAATACGAAAGAAAATCTAAATAAAATGTAAAATAATCTGCAAAAAATATATATAAATAATGACATTTTATTTGCCCTATACAAACTATACTGAATAAACTGTTCCACATATTTTCAGTGGACAAGGACATTCTAAGGATACTTAGACTCTACATGAAACTATTTACATATTCATTCATTTGCTTATGCATCTAACAGTTGCATATTGTTATAATATGTGTGCATTACAGAGAAAGAAGAAAATTATTATAAGTAGAGTAGGGTTTTTCTTTTTTTTTCGAGGGGGAGGAGGAGAAGTTAAGGATTTATATAATAAATCATGTGAATCTTTTTCCAATATTTTGCAATAAAATATTACAATAAAACTCTTTTTTTAATAGAGAAATTATTTAAAAAATTATTAGATATTTAATAAGAAAAATTATTAAACAGTCCACAACAACATCAGATAAAATATTATGTAATCAATAGTCTCGACTAGAATATAGTCCATAAAAGCGACTATTATATATTCGACAGTCCTGACCTTACATTATACTACAATCAACCAATCTTAGTCGAGAGTCTTCCTTATAATCTATTCTACAGGCTCCACTATATTGTACTCGATAGTCTCGACTATACTCTACACGACAATATCGACCATATTATAGTCCATGATCTCGACTATATTGTAGTCGACCATCTCGACCACATACAAGACGAAGGTCTCTACTAATATTAGTCAACATTCCGTACTAAAATCAGTTGACAGTTTTGACTATATTGTAGCCGACAGTCTCTAGTATATTATAGTCATTCTAGACTATATTATGGTCTATTATAGTCGATAGTCTCAACTATCTTATAGTCTATTATAGTCGGCAGTGTTGTTTATATTACAGGCTATTACAGTCGATAGTCTCGACTATACTGTAGTCGACAGTCTCGACTATATTACAGTCGACAGTAAATTATTGTCGAGAGTATAGTCGATAGTCTGGACTACATCATAGTCGACAATCTCAACTAATCTTAATTGATAGTCTCCTCCATATTCTAGTCGACAGTCTGCTTCATATTATAGTCGACATTCTCCTCCATATTCTAGTCGGCAATTTCGTCTCTATGTCGACACACTCGACTATATTACAATCGACGGTCTCGATTAGTTGACATTTTCGACAGCTTCTATTATATAATGGTAGATAGAATCGATTATATTAAAGTCGGAAAACTCGACTAAATAGTAGGCAATCTCGCCTATACTCTAGTAGACAATCCCGGCTATATGATAGTCGACAATCTCGACTATGTGATAGACCACAATCTGGACTTTATGATAGTCGACCATCTTGCCTATGCTCTAATAGTCGANANTCNCGACTATANTATAGTCGATANTNTCGACTATATTATAGTCGANACAGNNTCNANTANATTATAGTCGANAGNCTCGACTATATTANNGNCGACNATCTCAANANTATTCAAGTCGATAGTCTNNACTATATTNTAGTCGATANTCTCNACTATATTNTNGTNGANANTCTCGANTATATTATAGTCGATAGTCTCGACTATATTATAGTCGANANTCTCGACTATATTATAGTCGACAACCTCGACTATATTACAGTCGATAATCTTAACTAATTTTAGTCTATAGATTCCCCCATAATTTAGCCGACATTCTCGACTATATTATGATACAATATTACAATATGCAAGTCGATAGTCTTTACTAATTTTAGTCGAACTCCCTACTAATTTTAATTGACATTCTCGACTATGTTATAGTCGACATTCTCGGTTATATTATAGTCGACAATTTCGACTATATTATAGTCGCTAATTTCGGCTTTATTATAGCAGATATTTTCGACTATATGATAGTCAAGAATCTCGACTATATTATAGTCGATAGTCTAGACTATATTATAGTCGACATTCTCGACTTTGTTATAGTCGACATTTTCGACTATATTATAGTCGACAATTTCGACTATATTATAGTCACTAATTTCGGCTTTATTATAGCAGATATTCTCGACTATATGATAGTCAAGAATCTCGACTATATTATAGTCGACAATTTCGACTATATAATAGTAGATAATTTCGACTATATTTTAGTTTATAGTTTCTTTTATAATCTAGTCGATAGTTTCTACTATATTATAATCGGCTGTTAAGTACATATCATAAATGTAATATAATTTCAATTGTAATATTGAGTCCTGTTTATATTATGTTCTAGTCCAAAATCTAGTGTAGTCCTTTAATCCTTTGAACCATCATTACTTCCTATATTCTTTTAAAATAAATTTTCTCTCATATTTTAAGATTTTTCCCAAAAATACGAAAAAAAAGCTCTATATTTTCTTTGCCTTAAGCAAAAATACTTCAAAAAATAACATAGTTTAACTATTCCCCTAAACTTTGTTAAACAGGAAGTAAAATAGTGTCTGTGAAAGTACAATAGAAATCCATCAAACATTTAAAGGCTGCTGGCTGTCAGGTATTCAACAAAATTACTCAACCATATTTAAATACATGAAAATACAATATACATATGATGGCAGCAGTCAGTCAGTCAGTCATTCACTTATACACCCTTTAACACTAGACTTTAAGTACTTAAGTGTTCTAAGGACATCATCGCCATCTTTTTTTTTCTCTAGCTTAAAAAGAATCCTGTTGTTTAAAACGCTTAAAAAATAATGTTTTGTTGTTTTTCGTTTGTGTTCTTTTAAAAGTAACCAACAACAAAATAATAGTCATTACTACACTTTTTTATTGTTTTGTTATTGTTTTAGTAGGTTTTAGTTTATAGCTGTAAAACAAATTGTGTTTTTCCTTTAGTTTAAACAAAGTTTATTGTCTTTAGGATAAAATGCAAGAGGCTGAAGAAGCAGGAAGAGATTGTATTTTTTTTCTGTTAGAACAAATATGTTCAAGTGTTTGAATTACTTACGGGGAAAAAAAAGAAACAAAGCTTGAGATTTACAATAACAACTACTGTAACTTAAAAAATAAGGATGTGAAAAAAATGTTGCCGGAAACAAAAACTATAAAATGGTTTTGTTTTCTATTTTTCATGAAAATTTTAACTTTTCACATAGTTAACTTTTAAATACAGTTTGAGTAAAAGGACATACAAAAGAGCAGAAATTACAAGGACTTGAGCTAAATCATATGTTATATAGAAAATAAATAAATAGACTGCAGTCGAGGTTCATAGACCAAACTATAGTTGAGTTTATAGAGTAGACTATAGTCAAGACTAGACAATAGTCCAGTTCACTGACTAGATTATAGTCTAGTTCACAGAATAGACTATAGCCGAGTTCACAGAATAGACTATAGGCAAGGTCATAGACTAGACTATAGTCGATTTCATAGACTAAACTATAGTCGAGTTCATAGACTAGATTAGTGTCCAGTTCATTTACTAAACTATAGTCGAGTTCATACACTAAACAATAGTCGAGTTCACAGACTAGACTAGACTCAAGTTCATAGACTAGACTCAAGTTCATAGACTAGACCCAAGTTCATAGACTAGACTATAGTCGTGTTCACAGACTAGACTATAGCCGAGTTCACAGAATAGACTATAGTTACAGACTAGACTAAAGTTCATAGACTAGACTAGACTAAAGTTCATAGACTAGACTATAGTCGAGTTCATAGACTAGACTATAGTCAAGTTCATAAACTAGACTATAGTCGTGTTCATAGACTAGACTATAGTCGAGTTCATGTACTAAACTATAGTCGAGTTCACACACTAGACTATGCTCGGGTTCATAGACTAGATTAGTCTCGAGTTCATGTACTAAACTACAGTCGAGTTCATACACTAAACAATAGTCGAGTTCATAGACTAGACTATAGTCAAGTTCATAGACTAGACTATAGTCAAGTTCATAGACTAGACTATAGTCAAGTTCATAGACTAGACAATAGTCAAGTTCATAGAGTAGACTATAGTCAAGTTCATAGACTAGACTATAGTCAAGTTCATAGTATTTAATAATTTATTTTTGACTTTGTTTAAAATTTTATATTTAAAAAAAATTAAATGTACTTACAACTGTGATGGGATAGAAGGGATTTATAATGGTGAATAATAAAATATGATTTGGCCGTGCTGATTCTGGGCGTTTTCTTCTTAAATCATCATTCGATTTATTTAACAAGGGTTGCTGTTGATTCTGTTGTTGGGTGGTCTGTAAAAAAAGAATAAAATAAAATCACAATTAGAATAAATTTAAAATAAAAATAATAAGATTTGAAATATAATATAAAACTAATAACCAACTCTTACTAATAAATTCAAATCTTTCAAAAAGTATCTGAAAAAACCTAGCAAAACGAGCAATTTTAATTAAAACATTTATTAAGTTAAGTAATCCGGTGCGTAGGACCATCACCATTTCCTTTTCTTAAGAAGTACATTAATCTTAATTTATTTATATTAATATTACTAAAAATTACTAATTATTTATTGAGTATTAAGAGTCTTAACTTTAGTTTCTTTATTTTAATTAAAACATTTATTGAATTAAGTAATCCGGTGCGTAGGACCATCATAATTTCCTTTTCTTAAGAAGTATATTAATCTTAATTTATTTGTCTTAATATTATTAAACATTTCTAAATATTCAAGAGTCTTAACTTTAGTTTCTTTAAAACTTTTAATTCACATCATTTAATCCAGTTCGTAGGACCATTACCCTTTCTCTCTCTCTCTCTTTAACTATAAATTAGTATTAATCTCAATTAATATTGTTTAAATTATCTTAGCTTCCAATTAGTGTCCAGAATGATATCATTAAATAGTTCACCTGTTTTAGAAAAACTCTAAATACATTTTTAAAACTTATTTTCCCACTTAATTTCATTTCATTTATTTTCTTTAATTTTAACCCCTTAAAACTTTAACATTAATTAACTTGAGACATATTGAAATTGATTAAGCAGCAATATTTCTACTGTCAAATTTCCGGCTAATAATAATACAAAAAATAAGTTTAATTTAAGGGAAAAGTTTAAGAAAAAGAAAAAAAACTTTTTGCAATTTATTGTTTGCAGCAACAGCAGTAATCAACTTAATAATTATTATAAAACTTTATTTGTAGAAAATAAAAATAAAAACTAAAAATGACAGCAAAAGAAGGCAGCTAATTAACCACAGACTAAAAGAATTATAAAAATAGCATAAGAATTTCTGCAGTAGCAGTTATAAGTAGTCGTATAATAAAACGAGTTAAAATTGAGGAAAATTGTAACTAATTAATGTGTGTTTTGAAAAAAAGGCAAAAACACATTTCCAATCATAAATCAAAATTTATTCCAAGTTGAATAGAAAAAGTAAAGGAAAATGGCTAAAATATAAGAGTAAAACAAACAAACAAACCAATTTAAAAGCATGGTGTGTATGTGTGTGTGTGTAAATGACTGCTAATATAAAGAGCTCACTGCAACTGATTTAAACTCCTTTTTAAAAAAAAAAGGTAAAATAAAATCATTTGAACTTTTTCAAGTGTACTTGAGATTGCTCTTTTTTTTCTATATTTTTTAAAACCTTTATTCCTCTAGTTTCTTTTAGAAATTTAATGTAGCAAATTACAGCATTAATTAGTCGTCGTTTTTAATGTTTGTGAACTTATGACTTTGGCTGCTGAAATGAGTTTTAAGAGAAGAGGATGATGATTTTATATTGTAATTTAATTAATAGCTAATAGTAGTTAGAAGATTATAGAGAAATATGTTTATTTTCAGCTAAAGGTAGCACCTGCACATTGGGTTAATAAGTGGTTAGCTTTATAAATAATTTTAGGTAAATAACAAAAATCTAATGAAAATATAAAGAAAGGTCCTTCGCACTACATCATTATCAACTAAAAGTTCTCTGAAATCGATTTTAGTCAAGTCTAAGAACTCGACTATAGTATTGTCTATGAACTGGATTATAGTTTAGTATAACTGGACTAAAGTCTAGTCTGTGTATTTGACTTTAGTGTAGTCTGTGATCTTGACTATAGCTGAGTCTATGAACTCGATGTAGTGTAGGCTATGATCACAACTTTAATTGAGTCTATGAACTCAACTATAGTTTAGTCCATGAACTCAACTATAGTTTAGTCCATGAACTCGACTAAAGTTTAGTCCATGTACTCGACTAAAGTTTAGTACAAGTATTCGACGAATGTTTAGTCCATAAACTCCACTAAACTTTAATTTTTGAACTTGATTTTATGTACTCGACTATGGTCTAGTCTATGAACTCGACTAAAGCTTTGTTCATAAACTCGACTAAAGTTTATTCTATGAACTCGACTATAGTTTAGAGTATAAACTCGACTATAGTTTAGTGTATAAACTCGACTATATTTTAGTGTTTGAACTCGACTATAGTAGTGTTTACGATCTCGACTATAGTCTAGTCTATGAACTCTCCTTTGAACACGACTGTAGTTTTCTCAATATACTCGACTATAGTTAAAAATATGAACTCAACTGTAGTTCAGTCTATGAACTGGACTGTAGTCAAGTCTGTGAACTCGTCTATAATTAAAGAATTCAGATCCTTAGGTTAGGTTAAAAGGACACCTGTAACTAATGGAAACGAAACAGATCACTTGGGTCCAATTGGTCCCATTGTGATACGCTTAGGATCATGTGGAATTTTTCATATGTCCACAAAGAGGTTCGGATCGAACCAGCATAACGCACGTATAAAGGATCTGATCTGTTTTATGTCAATTACAGACAGATTAGATAACGAATTCAGAAACGTACTACCAAATTCCGTAGCTCTAATATCTGCAAGAGCAGGACAGAGACATAGAAGATGTTCAATTGTCTCTTCCTCATCTAAGCAAATTCTACAAAAGCCGTTATAGGGGAGTCCTAATATCCTAGCGTGCACAAGTATCCGTAGATGACGCCTAGGCATCCCAGAATGTAGTTAGAATTGAGATCCTTGCTTAGACTATAATTCAAAATCTATTCATCTCGTTATTTATAATTGTATTTGTTCATTTATTTATTTAATTATTTAATTTATTTTATTTAGTTTTTTATTTTTTTATTTTAGTTTTTTTTATTTTTTTATTTTATTTTTTTATTTTATTTTATTTTTTTATTTTATTAATTTTATATTTTATTTTATTTATTTTATTTTATTTTATTTTATTTTATTTTATTTTATTTTATTTTATTTTATTTTATTTTATTTTATTTTATTTTATTTTATTTTATTTTATTTTAT
>MINK01177455.1:451-12033 GCA_001735545.1 Phormia regina
TCTGTTTATAAAAACTAAACCAATGGATAAATTTTTTTGAAGTGATCTTTTTATTAATGACTGTTATGTTCGAGTTGTAAACATAAAAGAATAAATTATTTTCTCTTGTTTTTTTAAGGAAATATCTGACATTTTCCTATTTAAGGGTCTTCTTGCGTTGATATTTTCCTATTGATGGTCATTCCGTCACTCTACTTTGCCATCAATTAAGAACCACTTATTTCTAACCACTCAGAGCTTCGGTTTTATGCTACTGTAGCTACTCTAATATTCTTTAAATTATTTTTTACTTAGACGCATAAAATATCTTTTAATTTCATGTATTCATGCCGAGACAATTTGCATGGATTAGCCTTTTTTCGTACGCATAACACTTTCTTTAGTTACAACTCCATTATTTCGTTGTTGTAATTGAGAAGAAAGTATAATACTGTGGTCTAGAAAAGAGCAGGTCGGCTATTACACGCATATTCTTAAGGAAAAAGGAGAAGAATATTTCAAAGGCAATATTTCATGTATGTAATGAAAATCATTTTTAACGAATTAAAAGTGAATTTTTTCGCATATGCGTTATGGCTCCCCTAATTTAATTAACCATTCAAATTGGGAAATTTTAATATCATTGATACACGAATATTTTTCTGCCTATATATTCCTCTTAGAATATAGGACATGGACTATTTTTATTTATTGGTTTTTATTTTATTATCAATATCAACAACAATAACAACTGCCTTTTGTGGTCAATAAAGTGGATAAACATATTCTCGAGAGACTTAATGTCAATTATTACTAACTTATTATTATTATCTGTATTATATCGAATAATACACTAAAATATACATGAAGTAAAATCTCGTCGAAATACGTTTCACATTTCTTTATTTTCTTTCCAAATTCTAGCTTGTTATCCAAAAGTGATTTTTTTCAAATTTTTACGTTCTTCAAGGCTAAGATATTTCGGGCTTAACATTTTTTTCGAATAACGATTAAAGACATTAACTTTTATGACACTATTTCTCTTAATAGAGATGAGATGATTATATCTCAAAATCGTTTCAATTGGTCTGAAGAGTTCCATGCCTGACAGATACAATGGTTCCATTCAGTTCCTATGTCTTCTTTGACTATATATTATACCTCTATGATAAAATGTACTTTTAGTTTGATACGACTGACTTCCTAGCAATTGTTTATTATGACCGATATAAGGACTCTTCTAACCAAAAAAATTTTAATTATGTATATTAGGGAAGTTTGTTCTTTTTATTATGTTCTAATTTTAAGAAATAATTAAATGGATTTGTACTCTCTTATTAATTGTAAACTTATCTCCATCAAGCTTCATGCACACAAATGTAATATTGTTAACAAAAAACTTAAAACATTTTTTACTCCCATTCAAAAAGTTAATATAGGCCAAAGAACATGCTCGGAATTTCCTTCCGTCCATAGTCCTTAAGTTACTTAAAACGTTCACAGACATAATGCTTAATAACTGCTATAGCTGTTAATTACTGTTACCTTTTAGATACAAGTTCTGCAGAATAATATTTATTCAGAACCAATTCCTATTAATAAGAGAATTTATTGCGGTACTAATTCTCTTAACAATGAATTTTTTCAAAATATTTAAATTTAGAATTCATTGTATTAAAACATCTTCTGAATAGTTTTTTAATTTCTTCTCTAAACCTTATTACGTTAAACCCTTTAAAGAATTTTTTTTTATAATTTTATATTAATAACTCAATGAATGTCACAATAGGGTTTAAAAAAAAAGAGAAAAAATATAATGAAAATAAATATTAGAAATAGTGAATAAAACATTACGTAATTCTTAAACTCTATATAGAAGATTATTCATTAAGGAAAGCATACATTCTTCTGCTTTATTACTTATTTTTCTATATCTTAACTATGACTTAAGCTTGGTAAGCTACTATAACACAAACAAGTTTTTTTCGCCATAAATTCGAAAATTATGGTGGATGTTGCGAAAAATTTTTTGTGATGTCTCTCACTAAGGTTATAAGCCATATTTAAACTATCTTAATTATAAAAAAATTGAGAGTTTATTATCGAAAAACGTTTAAAAATCTTCATTACAGTAATAATAAAGTAATAAATATTTTGTTACAATTATACGCCTTCATTGTCAATATAAGTCTATCTTACAAAGAAATTTAAAAATAAATCTCATACCGCTTCTTTATGATAACTATGCAAATTTATATCAATCTATACGTCCATGCATTTATAAAGAAAAAAAATACAATATGTAACTAATAAAATGAATAAATTAACATTTTTCTTACGCTCAAGCATCACTACCAAATTAACAAAAGAATCTTTGCCAATACCAACATTTCAGCTTAAAAAAAAATAATAATCCTACTCATTTTCACTAATTGTCATTATACCGAGCAAAACAGTTCTTAATTTCTCCCTATTTTGATTTTTTTTTTTTGCATTCAATTGATAGATATACCAATTTATTTTACTTATCATTATTTAATTGTGTGTTCTCTTTTGATTATATTTTGTCTTTATTTACAGACCGACAAGTTTGCGATTGGTATTCCCAGCCCGGGTTGGATATGGTGGATTCTTTAGGAGTTAATTCTATATAAAAATACTCGGCGTGTTTTTACTGGATGGTTTTTTACAGTTTTTTTTACAGCTGGAGCGTTACGCGCACCCTAACATAATGGAATCTACAATTTGGGAGTGGCATTCCAGTGTTCTTTCTTATCATCATTTTCCGGGTGTTAGTTGGTTGTGTTTATCGCGTTTTCATTACTTTCATCAGCGTTGCATATCAAGTGTAGTGAGGATGATGTTTGTGTTGTGAGGTATTTAATATTAAACAACACACTCACAAAACAATACTCAAAACAAATCATACACTTTTTTTTATCCACATCCCCCCCCCCACCCACCACCCCTCCTCCATCCCCTTTTTCTTCCCCTGAGTGCCTCCCCGTCCTCGCCCCTTACGTTGTTTAATAATGGCCAATATATAAAAGATGCAATTGACTTTGAAGGTTGTAAACGTTAAATTCAAAAGCGATTAGCATGATCACATATTTGTCATTCTTACCACAAAGCGTACAAATATATAAATAAAAGAAAAGAAATGAATGGCGGGATATCGAAATAAGAAATAGAATGAGTAGCGGAAATTGGTATATTCATTATATTAACATGTGATACATATTTTCACAATAACCTGTTGAAAGAGAATGAAAAATAAAAATTAACACAAATAAAATTAACAGCATTAAAATTTTTAGCAGAAATTGTAACTTTAACTATATTTTATATAAATATTTTTTTATTATTAATCTTGTTTCTCGCCAGTATCAGTCAACCACTCCACCTCAATCGAGACACAGCCCTGGTGGTGATTTACCTTATTAATATTAAAAAAAAATATCTGTAAGCAAGATACCTCACGTAAACTTTTAGCGAACTTTTCTCGTATAGATTCATGAACTAATAAGTTTACCTATTATTTTTCATTATTATCTACAGTAGCTTTAAGCTAAAAAAAAACTTATTAAGCCAAAAATATATGAAAACATTGTCAATGTATATGTTTCTTCATCAATAAAATCGCCCAGCATGTATAATTGATGAATGATGAAAATCATTTGATCTAAACCATCTGTTTGAAGTAACGGTAGAAAATAAAACTCTGATAAAAATTTTTGTGAACAAACTCTTAATTCACATATGAATGCCAAGATAATTATTGAAAACGGTGAACAAAGAGAAGGATCAATAAAAAAGCTTATAAAAATATGATATAACATGCACAACAATATAGCAATGGACAGTCAAAATGATCTGGTCGTACATAAGTGATCTTGCTTCTTGGTCTGATAAAGTGATAGAACAGACAAATGTACTATATCGGACATATATTAGTCACACCGTAAGCTATATGTTACTATTATATTATGCACGGATGTGTGATTGTTTCGTGTATTGAGTAGATCGCCTATGTGTTTTACACGTATAGTTTAAGTATGTATTACTTTATCTGACATAACATACATATCATATTTATCGTATTATCTATACTCCTGCAAATGTCAAAATACTTATGAGTACTACTTTACATCAATACTTTTTTATTTTGAAACTCCATACTTTAAGTTTTCAACAGGAATATTACACGTGTCTGCAAGCTAAAGGAGAAATGTTGATATTTTGGATGATTTAATAATAGAATCAAAATAATTATTATATATTATTTTAGCTGAAAAAGAAGTTTATTTATTTAGTTATATAATAAAAAAACAAGTTTGAAAATTTCTGCAATCTCTCTGTTTCCAAAATCGATTCCCCAACGCTTAGAAAAAGAAACAGGACAGAATTAGTCAAACACAATATCCTATGTAATAGATATTCACGACGTCATGTTATCGATATTAAATCTTAGAGTAAATTGAAAGAAAATATAAGAAACTTAAAAAAAGGCTTATTTATTAAACTTAAATTGAAAAACATTAATTACAAAATGCAAAAAGTAACCTCTTTTGTTCTTAACTTTAACATACAATGGGAAACTATTGTTTTTGTTCAAGTAAATATCTTGAATCTAAATGACAGATTTCGAAATCCGAACGAAACACGGATTTCACTTAGTTCACACAGAAAAAAACTGTCTTACCGCTCACTCATTTTTTACAATTAACTACCCAGTTGTTTAATTTTGGTATCAAAATCTCTAATAACATAAATCATTCAAGAAATAAATAAAATAAAATTATAAATTTTCACGGGGCTTATGATATTTATTTCCATTTGCGACGTAATTTTTAATTCATTTCAATCACTCTACTTGATCGATTTAATTAATTTTCAATTAGTGAATTTTTTTAATGCTTTGTATTTGTTAAAGTTTTTAGTAAATTTGATATAATCTATTTTGATGAATATGGTGCAAATTTGAGTAGTTTTTAATTTGCAATGAATTATTTTCATTATATTATTTGTTAATTGGTGACTTGTTTTCTGTTTAACAAGAGAGGGACCAAAGCTTTCGAAAAATTTATATTTTTTTTCATCGCTCTGATCAACAAGCGATAAGCTACAGGTTGGCACAAGTGACATATCGAGTACATACAAGTATTTTTAGCATGGAGCTTGAAAAAATATGCTTAATTAGCAGATGTGTTAGCGTCTGTTGGTCTCACTCATAAATTAGGTTAAATTCGTCACATCGGCAGAAAAGTAAAGTGTAATATTTTTGAATTAATTATTTAATTATTTTCTTGAGATAATTATTATTTAAAGGCACATATTTAAATTTTAAGAAAATTTTTATTTTTTGCTAATACCGTAACACTGTGTTACATTTATATTTTTTACACTTTTAAGGTACATGATAAGTGAGTGTAAAAAAAATACATAAACGAGAAAAAAATGAAAACTTTGTACTTTTTTTTTTTTAATAAAGACAATGTCTAACACGGATGTTGTCGATATTCAACTAATGGTTTAGTTGACCAAAAAATAGAAAAAAAAAAACAAAAAATTCATATGAAAAATAAACTGTAAAAAAGATCTATCTACAAACGATAAAATGAAAAAAGTGCTTTCATGAATTATAAGGAAGGTTTGAAGAGAAAAATACTCTAGATTTTGACACCATAATCATACATACACTAACACATAATCCCTATATATGGAAAATATGTTTGCTTTACTTACAAGCAGTATAAAAGTTTATTGCAATTTTTCCTTTTTTGTTTTTTAGTTTTTATCTAACACAAGCTTTTGTCTATTGAATGGTCTTCTTCTTTAATAAATTTGTAATGCATGTATGTATGTGTAAGAGAGTGTAGGTAACATGTGTAGATTTACAGGAAGTATGATTTATGTTTATGAATTGAACTTCCAACTAAAACTAAAACGAACTGAATTGCTTTAGTACTACATATGTATACTTACACACTAGCTTATTTAACTTTTAATATGTGAGAGTATGTGTGTGTGTCTTCTAAAGTGTCTAAAAGTTTTAGTCTAAAGTAAGTGTAGATGTTTTATAAATGTGGGAATCTGTTCTTTTTTTGCTATTTGTCTATTGTTTTTCTTATAAGAGCAGCAGAGAAGAGAAAAAAAGAAAAATAATAACTCCTGTTGTTGTAGTTTATCGATTACATTGTATTATTCTATTAGTAGCTATTAGTCTTCCATTATAATTGCTTTATGAAAGCCATCCAGGAAAAGTAGCAAAAGTATGTACGTGAGGTTTTCATTGATTAGTTTATGTGGTGTGAAAAGTTTTATTTTTTTATTTTTTTCCTTTTTACTCAATAAGGAAGATTCTTTAATTCTGTACAACTTTAAGAAGTATCTTATGAAATTAAAATTTAGATAAATTTTGCTTTTATTTCTTTGCAGATGAATAGTGAAAAATTGGAAAAAGGTAAGTTTAATGTAAGTTTTTTTTAAATGGTCAATAGTAAATCATAAACATAAAACTGTTATTAAATAATTTTTTACTTTACGGCTTTGTCTTTTAGTTGAGTTTGGTGTTAAAGTTTTTTTTTGACAGATTTTAAAGTCGTTTTTTTAATACATCATTAATTAATGCTAAACTTCATTTACTGTTTCATTCAAATAACTCCATCTGCTTTTCATCAGGATTTTTTTTATACTTTTCTTTAATTTTTTTAAACAACACACGCAAACAA
The DNA here is from genome assembly GCA_001735545.1 of Phormia regina. NCBI lineage: Eukaryota > Metazoa > Arthropoda > Insecta > Diptera > Calliphoridae > Phormia > Phormia regina. The sequence continues at coordinate 7,162 of MINK01177455.1, forward strand.
AAGGCAATCTTCTTAACGATTTCAAAACATCCTGTTCAAGATGTAAATTTACATAATTACGCCTATTCGTTTGCTCTCATTAACATTATAATTATCATTAAGCATTTTGCCTTAAAGTCTGTTCACAAACGTGGCAATGACAAAAACACACAAACAAACACACAAGAACATAAAACAAAGTACTTGGCAGGTGGTTTTTTATATCTGTTATTCGTTAATAATGTTGCTGCTACTGCTGCCGATGCTTCAGTTAATGTAAAATTAGAATCCCTCAGCCAAAGTATTATCAGTGTATATGTGTGATATTGCTGCTGTTTTGGAAAATATGTTTGAAATTATAAAGCAAAATAACATTTGCCACGTAATAAATTACCACAAAACATGTTGAAAACATACGCGTTGGCATAATTCGTTCATACTCAAATTAGAGGTTGATTTAAAGTGTGGGAAGAATGTTATAACGGTGTTTGTGCAAATATGAGCTTATGAAAATTAGTACGTTTTAGCCATTAATATTTTGTTGAAAGTAAAAAAAAAACTAAGTAGCGAATAGAAAGCCCATTCACTAATTACCGCACAATTTGTGGTGTAAAATACGTTGTTGATTTGTGAGTCAATTAAAGTCAAAACCAAGCTATTTTAAATGTCATTACACGCTTTCTCTATACATATACATATATGTATGTGTAACTAAAGGAAAGTGTATCATTAACGGTAATAGTTACTGTTGCTGTTGTTGTTGCAACTAAGGATACCCGTACTTAACATATACTATGTACATATATGATTATATTTGCATTAGAGTATTTGTGTGGGAAAGGCGTCTCTCAACTGTTTAACAGGTTATTTCACTTACATTCAGATTTTGCTGAAGTCTATCGCCTGTCACCAAGTGTTTTTGGAAACTAACATACATAGGTGCCAGGTTTTTTTTTATTTTTTTGATATGACCAACTAAAACTTTGTTTTGAAATTAAATTGATTTTGTTATTGTACTAGAAACCTTTTGAATAACGCGCAAAGCTTTATGCTCAGATGTGTTTCACTGTAAACTATAAATTTTAAAAATATTTAACAGAACATTTGACAAAATCTGAAAAATTATGAAATTTAATTTCTTACTAAAATTATTAAATCATTCAATCATTTATTTGATTGACTTTACAAATTTTTCAATTTGGAAAAGATTCTATTATTATCCAATTTTTAGGGAGACATAGAGAGAGATGTAAATTTAAAATAGTTTTTAATTGAATGAATTATTAATTAATATATTTGGCAAATTTTTTCATCATTCTGTGAACACCGCAATTAAAATGAACTATGATATTTCGATAGCAGTAAGGGATACCCCTATCCTTTTTAAGGAGAGTGACATTCCCCTTGGGGATTTCTACCCATTTTTTTTTTTTTCATAACGAAATTTTATAAAAAAAAATTTCTAAAATAAAAATTTCCAATTTGTTTATTTAAACTCAAAAGTCATCTTACAATTTCATGTATCTTTATTAATTATTTAGTTGGTCTTATCTCACACAAAAGACTTAAATGATGACCACATAAGGTACGAGATTTTACTCAACACAATGATAATATATGTTGTATGTTTGAGTATGCAAATGTATGCATCCATCTGTTACATGCAATTTTAGGTTTTCAGCTAATGCAACTAATTAAAGTGGTTGATGCCAACCACAAAATGGCTTACAACATACAAACACTTACGTTAAATACACATTCGCATACATATCTACCAACACCGATTTGGTTACAAGGACTCATAATTCATGGTTAAATAACAAGGTTTTTGAAGCACACGTACATTTACACTAACAAAAGAACTCTTATGTACACACACATTTAATATTACAAAGTGACACATACAAAAACATAAGTGAAAGAGAATTCAATTTAAATTTTCTACTAATAAAATTAAATGAGTCATTGTTAAGCAAAAATTTAACAAGTCATGTTTAAAGTTCTCACAAACACACATGAGAAATTTAAAATTGTTTAAATGTTGCAAGTCAATAATGGAATCTTTAAAAGCTACCAACAGGTTTTCTCTACACATCCCTGTCATTTAAATCTACGTGAATTCTTGTCAATTTCTTTACTTTTTAATGGCATTGACTTTTTACTTTTAAACTTTATTAAGATTAATGAGCATCATAATCACTTTGAAAATTTTACTTTTCAATTTTATTTATTTTTTTTATATTTAAACAAAATTCATGTTAAATCATGATGTTTCAATTAAATTTTCAAAGTAAATCTCTTACACTCCTGGTCTCCTTCTATCCCTCCCAATTCTTTTCGCTTAATTTTTGTTAAGGTGACAATAGTCAGTCATTGTTTGCGTGAGTCATGATTTGATAACATGATTAATTACGATTTTACTTTCGTTTTTATTTGAAAATAAAATAAGTAAATGATTTATTCAGCTAAATACCAAAATAATTGATTTTAATATTATTTTATAAAATCTTAATATATTGTGCCATTAGTTTTCATTTAATTTGATTATACTTTGCTTTTCTTTTCTTAATTTTCTATTTTTACTAAGTTATAGTTATTGCAATTTTTTCACAGACAATTTCCCTCTTAATGTTACCTTTAGTTTTATTAGTTTTCTTTAGTTGTGTTGTAGTTCGGCAGTCAGTCCTTTTTATGTGGGTTGTAATGTCTTTAGAAATGCATTTGGCTTGTTAAAGTCATTTTTTATAGTCTTAGATGTGTAAGTGTGTGTGTGTATTTTTTTTATGGGCAGCAGTATGATATTAAGGTGACCATATTGTAGGTATTTTCTACTGGTGGCTTGCAGGATCTAACGAAGAATCTAAATATGCTAACTTGAATACACAAATTTCGATATTGTTAAAATAATTTTGAATAACTATTTGAAAATAATTTGGTAATTTTTAAAATTTAATTTAAAAGAACTATTTTAAATATTAATGATATACCTATATGAATATGATTGAAATTGAAAGAAAGTCCCTTTGTTATTTTTGTTTATTTTTTGTTGTTGTGACTTAATTTTCAATTTAAAATTAAGTCACATTTGGTCACCTTTGTCAACGAATACTTTAAAACTATTTAGACTTGAAAAAAAAGAAAAAAATCTAAAATTTAATATTATTGCACTTAATAGTGTGAAACCATCTTACTAAAAGTAAGAGATAAAATTTAGCAAAAGCCAACAAGTTGTAAAAAATAAATAAACTATTTAACATTGTTATTACAAGGTTCTTTTTATTATTTTGAGGTGCAAAAGTATATTAGTTTTCAAATTATTATTTTTTTAATATGTGCAAGGATTCATGTACTACTTTCCATATGTTCATTATACAAATAATAAATAAAATTTGTTTCTCTAATATGAATAGATTTCTATATAAATACTTTTTGTTAATTTTAAACTCCAGCAGAGTTTTATATACATTATTTAAATTTACACAGAGAACAATATAGTTGTAGTGACCATAATCTAATATTATATCATTATGATTAGAAAATGTGCAACAGCGAAAATGTACATCATATTAATAATAATGTTGTGATTTTATATTATCATTTATTAACTTCATGGTTGGGATTTTCTTTATTATAATATCTTAATATATTACTATTCCATATTACCATATTATTATTTCCTATTATTAGGTTATTATTCCATTTTATGACATTATCATCATATAACATTATATTATTTTTCAATTTTATCATTAATATTGTTGAATTTTATTATATTATGATCCCTCAAATTATTCAAATCTCAAATTATTTTTAAAGCAATCCTATAAAAAAATAAAATTCGCTAATTAAAAATTAACATAATATTATTGTACTGACAATGCTATAACCATATTTTTCTTGAATCACACCAAATCAGGGATGGAAAGGTTGATACTATAGTACTCTTTTTGATAATATTTAACATTCAAAAGTACCGAAGTACTCCCTGAAACTATTTGATATTCTCACACGTTCAGCTAGATATTTAATAAATCGAATTAAACATAAAATTTTAAATGAAAATATATTTTAAAGTAACATAATTTTCGATTAGAAATCTACGTTTTTTAACTCTTTTGACTTGTATTTACAAGTATTATTAAGGAAATTTGAATGAATACTAACATGTATTAGATGCTGGGGCTTGAAGTTCCAAAAAGATAACAAGTAGTTAGGACAATTCAAATAGGTTTACAGCACTTAATTTTAATTTATAAAATTTCATGAGATTAAATAAATAATAAATTTAATAATAAATTTGATAATAAATTAAATAATAATTTTCAAAATATTGAATATTAGTACTTTGAAGATGTAGAAAATATTATTTGAAATTTATTTTGATACCGGCAAATATTTTCATTTCCCGTCCCTGCACCAAATATAACACGATCGTGTCTATTTATATTTATAAATGTACAAACTAAATGAGAATTATTAATATGAATTAATGTAATATGAATATGAAAGAAAAAAAAAAAACAAAAATGTCATGAATTTTTCAAACATATTTGTAAAAATCGTATCTTTATTTGTAATATTTTATTGTTAAAGAAACAAGAACAAGAAAAACGAGAGAAGAAGGTATAGTCGGTCAAGACTGCCCATGTGACACCCTACACCATAAAAACATATTACTACAGAATATTACGTCGATACTAAGATCCACATGTATTTATGCACTTTTTTGGTGATTTCCCAAGTTGGGTCTTATATGGGAGCTGTGGTCAATTATGGACTGATCTTCATGAAATTTTGCAGGGTCACTTACGCTTATATAAATGTTATATGTGTCGAATATTAAATTAATTAATTTTTATGGGATTTATGCACGTTTAAGTGATTTTTTAAAGA
>MINK01177456.1:0-13279 GCA_001735545.1 Phormia regina
TATTATATGGTATTTCAAACTAAGCTAGTCTAAAATTTAATTATAGATTTCATTAAAACCATTTTTTAGATTTCAACAACTTTTAAGAAAAACTACTTCTATGCGTTTTTGAAAATCAAGAAAAAAAAAACTAAATAATGTAGCAATAACCTGCCTTTTAAGTAAAATATCCAAAGGCAACTTTAAAAAACAATCTAGAACATAAGCGCCATAAAAAAATCGATGTTATTTATTTATAAAAACAAATTTTCAACTTTAATGCAATTATGTATAAACAACTAAAAACAAAACAAGAATCAATGAATTTGGAAATCTTGAAGAGAACAAAAAAAAATTAAACGCAATCATTACAAACTACTTGTATGAATAAAAAACTTTAAATAAACAAACGGACCAGCAGCAGCAGTTGGGCCACCATGCAACCAACAACTAACCAAGGTTTTTGTTTTTGTTTTTTTGCCATACATAGATTTTTGTTTAGTTTTATTTTTCTTGAATTTGTTTGTTTGTTTGTAGATTTTAGAAAATCTACCAAAAGATATGGAAAATGTTTATAGTCTATTAATTTAAGTCAATTGAAAGGTGTTTTTATTCATAACATTTTTAGAAGGGGACAAATGCAACAAGTGTTGCACACACTCACACACAAAGTTTAGAAGTCATTTTAGCATTTGTGGTTACGTGAGAAAATGTTTAAGTTAAGTGTCTGTTCTAAATATTTTAAATATTTTTTATTGGACCTTTTAAACATATACGTCGAAGAAAAGAACATGTTTAGATTTAATTGATTTAAATGAAAATTTAATATCAAGACATATCATTAATACATATATTTTCTCTTTTATTAATTAAATATAAATGTGTTTTTGTTTGTAATTATGAAAAAACGTAAGGATTTAAGATTTAAAAATAAAGTAGTTTTAAATAAAAATGTTCTTTTTAAAATATTGTTTAACGTCCCCACTAGTTTTTTTGTGATGCATTTTTGCACTTAATTTATGTTTTTTAATTAATATTATTAAATATTTAAACAAATGTTTATATTAATAAATAATCCACACAATATTAAATGAATTCTAATTAACTAAAATTAATTAAAGAAATAAATTTGCAATAATATTATTTTTTATTATTTTGTCAAGGTGAATTATTTAATTTAATATTTGGTTAGAATAAATTGTTGTTGTTTAATATTTCTGTAATAAATTCTTAAATAAATAACGTTCATAAGCTTATGTGATGTGATCATTCAATTATTTGCATTGAATAGTTAATTGAATATTAACAAACTGATGGTGGCAATAAAGCCAGAATAAGGAAAACAAGACCATTTAATTAATTAATTAACATTACCTTTACTTTAACGTTTCGTTTAACTAATTCGCCCTGAATGTCATAAATATGGCAACAGTTAATGATTGTCATTTATAATCTAACCATTTGTTAAATAAACACAATAAAAGCGACAAAGCGTTAAGCAGCCCAACAGAGCAATATTTTATTTTTAAGCTGAAAATATGAAAACTTTGAACAATTAAATATTTAAACAATAGCTTTAAAATAAGAAAAAAAAAACAATAAAATTTAAATAAAATTATAAATTAATTTATTAATTAATAATTGTTTTCTCTCTAAGCTAATAAAATATAAAGCGAATTTATAAAAAATAGATTTCTGAAACAATTGTCACGTGTTTGAACTTTGATAACTGTGTTTATCTATGCAAAACAAAAGCAATTTACAATTTGCTAATATTTAATAATTTTTATATTAATAAATTAAATATAATTTGCATAATTTTTTTTTTATTATAAACACATTTAGCTTAAATAACAAAGGAAAATATCATTTAAGAAACTTAATAAATCAACGACATTTGAACCCCCTTCCCCCCAAAACAAACAAAAGAATTTTATTAAAATTTCATAAAGTTTTTTTTATGTAATCTCTGCAATAAATTAATATAAAAATAATTAATTTTAAATGTCATATGAAACCATTTGGTTGGTTGACATAGTTTACTTCTGTTTGGCTTTATTCAAATTTATTGGGGTCAAACTGAAATAAACATTTTATTAATTAATTTATTACTATTTCTTTCTCTTTTAGAAAATAAAAAAAAAGTTGAGAGTTTTTTTTATTAAGCACGACAATTGTAATAACTGAAATTATATTATTACATACAAGTTTAAGGTTATGTTTAGTTACTCAAACACCCACTTAAAAATCACGCTTTTCTCTAGTATACATTGAATGTCATTTTGTAATTATCTTCCCCTTTATCGTCATCATCATCATCTTCAACAACAACAACAACTTAATAATCATCATTTTATAAATTATTGTTTATTAAATGTATGTGATTAGAAATGGGTGTCATTCGTGTCATCACAAAATATATTTTGAAATAAGAAGAATACAACACAAAAATTGCTTATTAAATTGCACGACATTTTTTTTATTTATTTTTTTTTTTTTTCGTAAATAGAAATTTTAATTTTATAAATAGAAAGGAAAAGCATTATTATAATCAATTAATTGAATGAAAATAGGCAAGAAAAAAAATGTCATAAGAAAGTTGAAATATTTTTAGAAATTACTAACACGTTTTAAAATTTCATATTATTATACAATAATAAATACAGTAAAGGTTTTATATTTAATAACATTTTAATTAAATATTCTATAAAATTTTATAGAATATTTTTATAAATATTGTAATGCTATTTACCTGTTCTAATTAATATTATAGTTTAGTGTGAAATTGACAACAAGTGTAAACCATAAAAACAACACAAAATTTTAATATCTAATGATGCGTAGTAGGTTTTATGGGTCTATTTAAAATGTAAATTTAATTAATATCTTTTTAATCATCCCTCTAGAATAAAAAAAAGTACTTTTAGCAGTCAAATGTAGTTATCGTATAACTTTGAGTCTACATTAGACAAATTTTTATCAAAGCATACGTTTAAAAATTATCGTGATAAAGATTTGTCTGAATTTGAAAATAAATCTATAACTTCTGATCGGCTGGTTGGATTTTCCTGGTATAGGCATAGCAGAGGAATGTAAAATGTTATGTGTGGAAGGGAGCGCAACACACCCCTCAGGGGAGGAGCTAAGGGGGCTCAAAATTAAGTATCTCTGAAATAAAAAATTTTATTCGTTTGCCAAAATGGTGTTTCTGATCCGATTTAAAATTGTTACGGATAGTTTTCGAGCTATTTACGTTTGAATTTTAAAGCACCATAATTTTGCATGTTCTTGGTCCAGTTTTTTCATATAAATTCTAGTATTTCTGACCGATTTTATTAGTTTTTTTCCGTACACTAGTTAAAGACCAAAATTATCTATTGAATAAAAATATATTTTAAGCGAGTCCAAAACTAAACGATTTTGAATTTGAAAGTTGTAAAAAAAGGCAACTTTTTGTGCTTTTTTTTAGCCGAAAAATTATCTTTTTTTTTACCTAAAATCTATTTTTCTTTAGCAACATATAAAACTTTCGCACTTTAAGAATCTTAAACCATTTATCTGTAACATATATTACAGATAAATGGTGCGTATAAACCATTTACCCGAAATTAAAAAATATTGCGACATGAGAATTTTGCTGTATAAACAGTCAGTTCGTACTATATACGAACTGACTGTTTATAATCGTGATTATTGAAGTTATTGGCAAATAAAATCTACACTGTTGCCACTTTCTTATAAGTTCATAGAATTTTGGATAATAATAGTTTAATTTTTCCCATCTGGCACGACAAATAATGAAATATAATTCTTTGTACAATTTACGTATAAACAATAACCGCGCGTATAAACGTAATAATATTTAATACTTTTCTCTTGCTGCATTATGGCCAGTGTTGTCGTGTCTACATAAGACACATTTTTATCAAGACAAATATCAAAATCTTTGCGAATTTATACAGTTTTATACAGTTAAACAGCAGATTATTATTTTTTAATTCAGCTGCCAAACTACATTAGGGAGGTCAATCACTAAAAATATAATTGTGTTTGTAAGAGTGAAAGAAATGCACTTAAAGAAAAGATGTGTTTAATAAATAATATACGTTCGTTATGCATAATTCTTCATTCTTAAAAAAAAAAATTTTATATACTTTAGCTTTCCTTAACTTAAATTTATATCATAATATGTAACAGAGAGTGTCAAATTCGCTCTCTGAGAGAATTATCCCACGAGTAGACTAAAATATTAGTATTATAAGAAATATTATGAGACTGTTGTGATAAGATTTCTTTTACAGAACAGGTACACGCAAAATGGTGCACACGTGCAAAAGTTCTCTTAATTTTGTCATTATTTATTAATTATTATTTAATTTTTTATATTTTTAATACATTTTTTAAAGCAAATTGTTTTAATATATATAAAATATAAATCGTGGTTGTAGTTTAATAAATGCTTAATAAATCAATAAAACTTTAATTTTAATTTAAATAAAATAAGAAATCAGACAAGCCATTTTTTTATCAAGACAAATATCCACAATATGTTAGGATAATCATTTATTAGCATTACATATATTACATAATGTCTATATTAAACAAATTTATATAAATATGAATACTAAAAAAGATTTCAATACAACGTTAATCGAAATATAATTATTATAACATTTGAATTTTGAAAAGATCGAAAACCTTTAAATTTCAATGAAATTGTTTTTTTAGAAACTTTTAAAAGTATAATAAATTAGTTATAAATATATGTAAACTTAAAAAACAAATTTTTTATGGCGATTTTTTTACTTTTAAATAAATTGCAATATTTAAACTTTAAACAGAACAGTTTCGGTTACAAATACATATGTATGTGTAGGCTAACAATGTTTATTTGTTAAAAGTGATTCATTATATTTTATAGTAATTATCTTTTAAGAATTTAAGTAGTTTCTTTTTTTTTTGGTGCTAAAGCTTAATTTCTGTTATAAATATTTTTTATTTAATATTTCGTATTTTTTTGTGTTTAAAGTGAAATTACGTTTTATTTAAATACTTGTGCCAACAATTTAAATATAAAATTGTTTAAATAATTGTCGTTTGTCTGCCCTTAAGTACTTTTTTTACAGGTAACGTGATAAAGACTGGCTAAAAGTGGATTTTTATCAAAAAATTAAAAAATAATAATGATATTTTCAAAAGAAGTAGTTGTTGATACCCTACAGAATTCAAATAAGATAATATTAATTTCTTTATTTATTTTTATATTTACTTAATATTAATTAACCTACATTGAAATTTTTTCTCCGATGATTTCGCTTACTTTATCTTCAGTAAACTATTGATAATTTTAAATATTTTAAACTGAGAAGGTTTGTCTATATAAACAAAAAAAACAGTTTATTAGTTAATGTAGATATAAAATTGTTATTTTTAATACATAATACTTTAAAAGCTAAATTGTGGATTAGCTAATATGTGTATTAAATATAGATTAAAAACTTTTTTAAATACGATCGTAATTAGCTTAATGTTATTTAAAAAATCGCCGTATTTATAGAAAAATAATGTAGGTTTATTAAAGGTTTACTAAGTTTTTGTTTGTAAATTTCCATAAGGAAAAATTAGTAAACATTTATCAAGCATACATTTATTTTTTTAATACGGCTTTTAAATTTAGTTTAATGAAGCCTTTAAATTTTAGTTACTATAGGATGAATTATATGTCATAGTCAGTGTCATTTATTAAATTAACTTTATTTCGCTTCCATTTATTTTTTTATTTTTATTTTTTTTTCGCAAAAAATAAACTTAAAACACTTGCTATAAGAGTATTTCTTTTTTTATTATTTGTTTTTTTTTTTCAAAATAAACAAAAGATTAAACAAATATTTAAAAAAAAAGCAATTCAATTTCATAATTGACAAAAAAAAAAAAGTAAACCCTGAACACTTTATAAAATTGAAATCAGAAAGGACAAGTAGAAAAAAACGGAAAATTTAAACAGGTAACAATATGCATAATAAATCTACAATACTTATTATTTTAAATATAAATAACTGGACGTCTAATTCTTTATAAAACAACAGCCGTGTTAAGATATTCACTTATAAGATAATTAAAATAGAAAATTGGTTCAATGAAAATACGCAAATCTTGCTATAATACAATTAATGCTTAATTTTCAAATAAAATAAATTTATAAACTAAATAGAAGTAGCAAAATAGTTTCATCCACAAGGCTATTTTTTTTTTTTTCTTATTCAAATATTCCAAACAGAAATTAGTACAATTATCCAATGCGAATTTATTTGAAACAATACAACAAAAACTTAATAATATTATAATCATGGATAGATAAACTTGCATTTTAAACTTAAACTTTATAGCTGACAAAATGTTTGATGTTTGGTCATTGCAATATAATAATTTTTTGCTAGTCATGAAATACTATGTTAATGTTGGAAGTAATTTTCACATTAACACTATTATTCTTATTTAATTGTAAATAATATTTATCCTATCGGGAAACTCTATATATATTTATATTTTTCTTGATAAAAAAATTGTCAAATGTAGACACTATGTAAGTTAGGTTTTGACATTTCGCTTGATAAAATTTGTTTAATATTGACACTACATGTATTAAACTAATTTTATTAAGCTAAACGTCAAAACCTAGCTTACATAGTGTCTACATTTGACCATTTTTTTTATCAAGAAAAATATAAAAATATATAGAGTTTCCCGATAGGATAAATATTATTTACAATTAAATAAGAATAATAGTGTTAATGTGAAAAAATTTACTTCCAAATAACATAGTATTCAGACTAGCAAAATTTTAATATAAAGACAAATTTTAGTTTGAATTGCAAATACTTTTTTATTTCTGTCAACTTGAGTCTATATTAAAGAAATTTTTATCAAGACAAATGTCAATTTTTTGTTTGAATTGCAAATAATTTTTTATCTTTAAAACGTATGTCATAATAAACCATGCAAAAAGTACCCACAACCATCAAAATGGCGTCTTTTTGCCAAGCATTAGTAAGAAAAAGTTGTCAGTTTAACGCTGCAATAATGCTGACAAATTCAGTTGACATTAGACAAATCTTTTTCATGATCAAATTTTGACGATTGTCTTGATAAAAATTTATCTAATGTAGACTCAAAGTTATAGGGGAAAACGTATATCATAATAAATAACATAAAAAGTTTCAAAAACAACTAAGATGGCGACTTTTTCCCAAACATTATCAAGACAAAATTGTCGGAGCCCGAGCGCTGAGAATTTTCTTTTAAGTCTGCAGTAATACTGACAAATTCAGTCTACATTTGACAAATCTTTATCATGATCAAAATTTGACTTTTGTCTTGATAAAAATTTGTCTAAAATAGACTCAAAGTTATAATAAACCATATAAAAAGTTTCAAAAACAACCAAAAAAAGTTTCCCAAACATTATCAAGACAAAATTGTCGGAGCCCGAGCACCGACAATTTTCTTTTAAGGCTGCATCAATACTGACAAATACATTAGACAAATCTTTATCATGATAAAATTTTAACGTTTTTCTTGATAAAAATTTGTCTAAAATAGACTCAAAGTTATAATAAACCATATAAAAAGTTCCAACAACAATCAAGATGGCGTCTTTTGCCAAGCATTATCAAGACAAAATTATTAGAGCCTGAGCGCTGACAATTTTCTTTGAAGTCTGCAATAATACTGACAAATTTAGTCTACATTAGACAAATCTTTATCATGATCAAAATTTGACTTTTGTCTTAATAAAAATGTGTCTAATGTAGACTTCAAATTATTGTTTATACATTCTGTTTCACAGTTGTAATAACCAATAATAATGATCAGCTGTTTAACTATTGTTAAGCACAGATTTTGACTTTTATTTTGATATAAATTTGTTTAATCTAGACACTATGTTAAAAAGTTATTTATAGTGTTTAGCACTGCACATTTGCCGTATTGTTGTTTTATTCTGTTCTGTTGCTATATAACTATATTTCTGTTAGCAAACTACCGTATAAACACTGTTAATTATTTGCGAAATCATTTTTTTTCTTTTGCCAACAGCTTACGTATAAACATAATAAATGACAATATTTTTAATGTCACTTTAGTATGCATACAACTGATCTTTTGTTTTGTGTTTTAAAAAAATTTACTTACATCTTTCTATTTAGAATAAATTATTTTTAATTATGTAAATAATTTTTTCTTTCCTAAACTGAACTTTTATACAAAAGTACATCAGATAGTTAGTTCTAAGTGTTATAAATGTTTTATGAGAAAACAAGATGCTTTTAATTGCTTGTATTTCTTTATTTTATATATTTAATTTATTAATTTTTAAGGTCATAGAGTATAAATAATAAAACAAGTGAACTTTAAAACAATTAAAAAGATAAAAAAAACAGAAAGTATTTTTTCTTTATAATTAAGACAAGTTTTAAGAATTGTTTTCTTAAAGGGAAAAAAATTTTAAATAATTCTTTGTAAAAGGGGAAATAAATTGGGTATTTTCAAAAATTAATAGGTTGAGTAAAATTTTGTTTTAAATATAAATATATTTAATAGATAATATGTTAAAATATTTTATATGGCATTTATATCAAACCTAAACAATTTGGTTTTTGAAAAACTAAATCGTTTACATACCTTGTTTTCTCTCCATGTAGTTTTTCTTAAAGTATTTACCTTATTTTATTGTTGTATTTTGATAAAATTAAAATTACTTTTGTTATTAGCAACGTTTAGGAACATTTTAAAAATAATTTATACGAAAATTTTATGCAAGAAATAAAATTATTTAATAAATTTGACAATTTTATGTATGTTGTCATATTCAAAAGCTTACTTTTATGAAAACATCTAAACAGGTTGTATCATAAATATTAATTTTAGTAGTTTTTATTTAGTTTTTAATAAAAACTAGATAAAAATGGTTTTTGATTTCTATGGAAAAACTAAAGAAATTTTAGGTAGTTTTTCAAATAAAAAACTGAATGAAGCCAAAAACTACTAGTTTTTGTTTGGTGTAAATGGCATATTAATGATTTTTTTAAGTTATATCTTAATCTTAAAATATTAAATTTAAATGTAATTAATAAATCATTTAAACTTCAATTCTAGTTAAATTAAATCTTTAAGTTTTAATCGCAGCTTAAATATTATAAATAATTTTCAACAAAAAACTCCATCGTATATAAATAATTATAAATAATAAAATTTTATTTTGTATTATATTTAATAAATAATATAAAACGCTATTGCAGTTTAATTTAAACTTTAGATTGAAACACTGAAATTCCAGTTGTTTAAGTTTAAATTAATGCTTAATTAATAATTAAAACTTAAATTTTAATTTAAATAAGATAAGTAGCAAGACAAGTCATTTTTTATCAAGACAAACATCCACAATTTATCAATATAATAATTTATTAGTATTACGTTTATTACATAGTGTTTATATTCGATAAATTTTTATATAATTTAACAATAAAATTTGAATTTAACAATAAAAGTTGAAATTTGGATACAATTTGATAAAATATTTAAATATCGAGGATAGTCCCAGCCAGTGAAGAGCCACCATTATGTTTATGCTTCTTAACTCATTACAGTTTTTGCTTGGGTGTTTTAGAATTTTTAAAAAGTTTAATAATTTAGTTTAAATACCAACACTAATTTGCAATACTAGCATTTTAAAATCTTTAATCTTTGCCTAATGAAACCTTTTAAATTTAAACGTATTTTTACAAAAAGTACATTTCTTTTTAGTTAAAAAGACTTTTTCATTTACTTGTCAAAAAAGAAAATATCAAGACAAACGTCAAATTTTTGTTTGAGTTGCATATAATTTTTTTATCTCTACCAATTATAGGGGAAAACGTATATCGTGATAAACTATGTAAAAAGTACCAACAACAATCATGATGACGTCTTTTACCAAGCATTATTAAGACAAAATTGTCAAAGCTCGAACTTCTTTTACCAAGCTTTATTAAGACAAAATTGTCTAAGCTCGAGCTTTGACAATAAAACTGACGAGTTTAATCTATATTAGACAAATATTTAACATGATAAAATTTTTATGTTTGTCTTGATAAAAATTTGTCTAGTATAGACTCAAAGTAAAAATTGTAAAGGTTTTATATACCATTTACATCCAACAAAAACTAGTAATTTTGGCCACCACTTTCATCTAATTTTTATTGAAAACAAAATAAAAACTACAAAAATAATTATTTATGATTCAGCCTGTTTAGATGGTGTCAGAACACTGAGCTTTTATATGAAATCAACAAAATAAAATTGACAAATTTCTTCAATTATTTTATCTATTTCATAAATTTTGAATAATAATAATAATAATTAGTTTTAAAATTATAATAAAAATACGTTAAACATCAAAACTATATAAAATACGGTTTAATATCAAATATGTGGACAAAGATATACATCAATTAAAACCACAATGGGAAATAACGAGGTATGTAAACCTATTAGCTTTTGTTTGGTGTAAATGTGATATTAAAATCAAAATTTAAGAACTTCTGCATATAAAACTTTGTTTACAATAAAAAATCCTCATTTAAATTTCTAAGGAAATTTAAATTTACTTAAACTTAAACATTATAATTTGTATAAAATTAATTTAATTCAAAACCACGTGCTCTGCTTTATTTTTATTTTATATATTTTTTTTTCTTAAAAGTGTGATCTTTATCTTTATTAGTTTATAACATGCCATCAACATTTGCTAATGACAGTTATAATTTTATTTCCAAAGAAAATCCTAAAATTCCCCCCTAACTTAAAGTTTATTTATAAAAATAATTTGCATATAATTTAGCAATAAATTTTCAAATCAGGTTTTTATAAATAAATAAAAAAAGATTGTTATTTTTGTCACTAATAAATAAAAACCTAGAATTTTTATTAATAATAACAATAAAAGACAAAATAATTATAGATAAAATTAATTATGATGGTCACACTTTCAAGTTGTAAATATTAAAAAACAAAATACGTCATCAAACTTCAACATGGGGGGATTTTAATAATGACGTTTGTAACAAAAGGTTCTTTAAATATTTAAGGGATATAAAATTTACTTATTTTTTGTTTATATATTAAACTTTAAGGCATTAAATCATGACTATTTTTAAAAAATAAAAAATGAGACATTTTGATAAGATATTTATTTTATTTAAAAATATAAAAAATATATATATATTTCTTAAGTAATTATCACCTTATTTAATAGTTAAGCTACTTTAAAACGTGTATTTAGATAAAATCTATTTATTTTTTAATTTCAATTTCTAACAAAAAAATGTCTGGTCATAAGCTATAGTTTTAAAATATTAACAATTAAATATACAATTAGTTTTTAATGACTTTGACAGATTATTTGTTTATTTGTCATAAGGTGTTATGGTCATAACTATATTTTTTTTATTTTTATTTTGTCAAAGAATTATTGGATTATTGTTCTAATAATCAAAAGAGATTATGAGAACTTAAGTGTAAACTTCCTAAAGTTGTAAATGTTTTTTTTTATTAACTTATCAAATATTAAGTGTTTAATAAATTACTGCTTAGATTTTTATTATTTAAGGTTTTCAACAGTTAATAATTGAGTAACTTAGCAATTATTTTTGCGATATGCTGTTAAATTTAATGTTCCTTTTTTAAGAAGACAAAAATGGAAAATTATGAACTTTGTTTTAAAAACGCAAACAGATAAAATTTTCTTTTAAAAAAATACAAATTAAAGTTTCTCACTTTGAGTCTACATTAGAAAATGTTTATTAAGACAAATGTCAAAATACTATCAGGATAAAGGTCAGATTAGTTGTTGTTTATGTGATGTGCTGTTTATTTAGGGGAAGAATTTTGTGCAATTATTCAAAATTAACGTGACATATGTTTTTGTCAAATTCTTTATTAGAATAGGCCTAAAAATGCAACTCTGACATAAATTAAATATGCAAAAAAGTTAATCATTTAATTGTTTGTGTATTTATTTATTTTGGTTTATTTATTTATTTCTTTGTTTATTTTGTAGTTTTTCCTTTTTCTTTCGTTAAATACTTTTTATTTATAAGAAAAAAGGAATTGTTTGGCAAACACTCCTAACAACTGTCACAGAACAATGTGCAAAAATTCTGTTTTCAAAAGAATCAGACATCTTATCAACGTCAAGTTTAATCGTAACTAGTCGTCTTCCACAAAATATTTAATTACTAACATTATGGTCACTGTTAAACTGTAGATCTTTCAAATTTTGATGTTAATGTTAATTTTTCGATTTTTAAACCACGGTTGTTAAAGGCAAAAGTGATAAAAGTAACATGATGTTAGTGTTAATTGTTAAATTATTTTAACGTGAGGACGACTAGTTATATTACACGTAAAGTAAGCGATCAGCTGTTTCCTTAGCAGGAAGAAGCGTCACATAAACAACCAACTAATTCACGGTTAAGGCTCCCTTACTCTACCGTAATTATAGCGAATCAGCTGACACGTTTTGCTTATTGTTTATATAAGCAAAGCGTGTCAGCGATATGCTGTTAAATTTAATGATCCTTTATTTAAGAAGACAAAGATATAGTTATATGTGTTTGTTTACTCAAAACCGTAAATGTAACGTAGTAACCTAATGAACTTAGTTCGCTATATGTTTTTACGTGATAGCTGTAAGAACAGTATTGATAGCTTTTTATTTCAACATTGTAAATCTGCGTAAAAAATCGCTGTAAAAAGTTTATCGATTGCACAAAATATTTAGCTGATTTCTGCACTAAAAAAATTGTTAAAACAATTTAAATAAAATGTAGGGTTGAATCAATAAATTAAATTTAATGAAATTGAAAAAAGATTCGGCTGTGACTAATAAAAGAAAATGTCCGAGTCTTCTTTGTAAAAACGAAGTCCCTAGTATATACAGACGCTTCAAAAATTGAAAAACCGGTTTTTTGAACATATCTCCGCATTATATAAACCGATCTTGCTGAATTCCAATAGCAAAATTCCCGAAAGGATTTCCGATCGTTTAATATATATATTATATATGTCAGTTATCGGTGGGCTTCATAAACGCCATTTCAACCGACACACTGACGGACATGGTCATCATTTCTTACAAGGATTCCGAAAATGTAAACTTTTTTGATCTTCGACGAAAATTGTGGAAATTACAAATGGAATGACAATCTTTTATATATATATATATATATATATATATATATATATATATATATATATATATATA
>MINK01177457.1:0-23765 GCA_001735545.1 Phormia regina
GCTTAACAAGACAATGCCAATGGAGGAGGCAGCAGTAGCTACAACAACAACCACAATACCTTTTTTGTATAGGAAAACAATTGTTAATGTTGCAAACAGGAAACGGAAATAATCATTCATTTATTGCATAAAGTAGCAATACAAAACGACATAGATAGATAAATGAAAAGCACTTAGTAAAAAGGATTTTAAACTTAAATAATTTAAGGCTAAATGGAATTGAATCTTAAATAAGTTAAGAGTATTAGTAAATAGTTTATAAGTGATTCGCAACATTAGTTTTTTATAAATAAAAATAATAAAATTTATTTTACGTATGATTGATATTAATTAGAAGTTAAGTTTTTGAAAAATAAATTAAAAATAGTAAAAGCAAATATTTTTAAATTCTAATAAAAACCAAAATTTGCTAGCATTTTAAAATAATAGAAAATAATGCTTTATAGTTATTAAAAATGTAATAAATTAATTTTTAAAAGATATATTTTTTTTTAAATTAAAGAAAAAATTCATAAAATTTTTTTGAAAATTAATTTCAAATATCTGACTAAATCTTTTAAAAATCTAACAAAAACCGAAATTAGAAAACTTTATAAGTTACAATATAAAGATTTTACACAAAAACGTTTATATATAAAATTAGTATTTAATAATACTTTTCTTAAGATTTCTTTTATATATATATTTTTTTTAATTTATAAAATTTGTTTTAAAATTAATTTAAAGAATTAAAAAAAATCTAACGAATTTGACTAAAAATTTAATTTTTGAACATTTTTTAAAGTTATACCTATATTTTCAAAATTATTTAAAAAGATTATAAAAAAGCTTTCCAAATTATTGGAAAAAAATAATAATATTTAGGAAAAGGTTTGAGTATTAAAAATTATACAAATGTACAAATTATAAAATATTTCTTTAAAAATCCACTATGACGTATGATTATTATTAATTCGGGATATGTATTCGAAAAATTATTTAAAAATATTTATAAACGAGCTGCATAAATTTTAACAAAAACCGATATTGAGCAACTTTTGAAGGCATTTAAACGTTTATATAAAAAACATTATATTAAATAAATTAAAAAGAAATAATAAAAAATGAAAGTTAGAATATAATGTAAAAAAAAAGAAATTTTAAATATTTAATTTAAAACTTTCAGCTGAAAATATTTGTGTTCCTGTATAAATGCCTATACGATTAAAAAAAACTGAAAAAATTTAATTAGAATTTCTAAGTAGCTTACGATTTTTTCAAATTGTTTAAAGACTCTCTAAACGTATGAGTAATATTAATTCAAAGTTGAATTTTTAAAATATTTAAAATAATAATAAATATTTTTTCAGAATTATAACTAAACCTGAAATTAGACAACACCTTAAGCTTTTTAAAAAATATCTATGATAAAAAACTTTCTTAATGATTTTCCTTTAATATGCACTTTGGCGTATGATTAACATTAATTAAGAATATAATTTTTTTAAAAATTTATTTAAAATATTTCAGATCAATTTTTCTTAAATATAATAAAATTCGAAAATAGAAAACAATTTGTTGCTATTAAAGGTTATAAATGTATTTTAGTTAGCTGAAATTTTAAAAGAAATTAAAACAATTTAATTTAAATATTTTAGAAAAATAATTATTTTTTTGGTAACTAATTAAAACCTTTAATGCCAAAAATGAAATGAAAAAAATTTTAATTCAAATCTTTAAATAACTTTAGATATATATAAACGATTATCCTTTAATAACAACTTTGTCGTATGATTAATATTAATTCGGAATATAATTTTTTAAAAATTTATTAAAAATATTTTGGACAAATTTTTCATAAATATAATAAAATTCGAAATTAGAAAATATTTTGATTCTATTAAAGGTTAAAAATGTATCTTAGTTAGCTAAAATTTTATAAGAAATTGAAACAATTTAATTTAAATATTTTCGAAAAATATTTATTTTTTCTTTTGGTAACTAATAAAAAAAAATTAAAATTTAAATCCTTGAATAGCTTTAGATATATAAACTTTGTCGTATGATTAATATTAATTCTGAATATAACTTTTAAAAGTGTATTAAAAATATTTTATATAAGTTTTTCTTAAATATAATAAAATTCGAAATTAGAAAACATTTTGATCCTCTTAAAAGTATATTTCAATTAGCCGAAATTTAAAAATTAAATTAAAAATTTAAATTTAAATATCATAAATAAATATTTAATTTTTGTTTTTTGGTATCTAAATAAAGTCCTTAATATTAGAAATTAAATGAAATTAAATTTCGGTTTAATTCCTTAAATAATTTTGGAGTTAAAAACGAAACTCCTTAAGTAACAGCTTAGGCGTATGAGTAATATTAATTCAAAGTCTAAATTATAAAAATTTATTAAAAATATTTTGAAAAATTTTTTCTTAAATGTAATAAAATTCGAAATTAGAGAAGACTTTGATCCTCTTAAAAAAATATTTCACATAAATAAAATTTTCAAAGAAATTTATACAATTTAAATTAGAAAAAGTTAAATAAATATTTAATTTTATTTTTCATTTCTTTGACTATTTTAATCTTCCTTTCTTATGTTTTTTTTTCTTTTGATATCTTGGTATTAAGACATCAAGGATCATGTATATGATAATTTTTTATTTATATACTTCCTTGTACTACATTACGTATGATTATTTCTCATTTCTTTTTATACATTTTTTTATATTTTTTTTCTGTGAACAAACAAGTGTGTCATGTATTAAAATTGTTATGTATTTTTTTTCTCATACAGATAATAACATTTTTTTCTGTGCAACAAACTTCTTTATTATAGTGTTAAATATTTAAAGAATTCTTGTTTCATTTTTTTGTTTATGCGAAAAAAATAGTGAAACTGTTGAACTCTCTCGCTCTCTCTTTGTAGCAAATAAAATACTGACATGTTTAAGTGGAAAATTGTTGCAGTTCTACAAATAATATACATACATGGATTTTTATAAATGCATGAGCATTTTTTTGTTAAACAGACTTTTGCCTTCTTTAAAGTCACAAATAAAAAACAGAAAATAACAAAAATTCTTTAGAAAGTGTTGATCTAGAAAAGAAATTGCTGGGTGGGTGTTAGTAGTGGGAGGTAGGTGTTAGTGTTTGCTAGTAAACTGCATTTTATAACACATGCTTAAGAACAAACTTTATACACTTCAACTTTTTGTTTTTCTACTATTTTCCATTTTTTATTGTTTTCTCAACGCAAAGAAGAGAAAAGAAAAGAATTTTCATCCTTTTTTTGTTTTCCTCGCATACAATAAGGAAGTAAAAGTTGAAATGTTAAAACAATAAAATTGAAAACTTTATGATGGTAATGTTTAAATTTCATATAATGCACAGGAAAATTTATATAAAAACTTTAAATAAAGTTTTGTGAAATTTAATGCATTCATTTGAAATTCATTAAAATTTTATTGAAATGATTTATAAACAAAATATTTCATTTAGTCAGGTGCATGTGTATGTGTGCGATTTATTGTTTAACTTTTATTAACTTTAAATATTAATAAATAATATTTTGTGTGTTTTTATTATCATCTACTATCGTTGATTTCCGTTGTACAGGTTTCCTTCCTGCCAGAATTTTGTGGTTGATATTTCATAATTTTGGTTTAGTTTTTGTTGGCATATTTTAAGGGGTTTTTAATTTACATTTGCTGTTGCCAGATATTTTTTTTCAATATTGTTTCAATTATTTACAATATGTATACAAATAACTGACTTTCAATTATTTCACCTCAAAAAAAATTATAATAAAAATTTGTGCAACAATTATTTAGTTTGGAGTAGAAATATTTAAGGGAAACTAAATATATTAAAATATTAAAATGCATAAATTAATAAACAGTGAACACAAAAATAAACCAATAAAAAAATAATTTTTAATTTTATTTGAAAAATTTATTCGAATAAAATAATCGAATAATAATCTTCCAAACGAATGATACATATTTATCAAAGTTTACCATATATTTTCTCTAACAGTGTAAGAATATATGTAAAGTTTTCAGAAAAAACTATTCATTTCATACAAAATAGTGTAAATTAAGAAGGTCGTTTTATAAATTCAGAGCCTATTTGTAAAATCCCATATTGCCCTTGGTGTCTTCTATAAATATTTCAAATTTCATTTAAATCCCTCTAGTAATTAAGAAGTTATAAAAAATTATTTTATAACCCATCCAGACGTATTATTGATATTAATTCAGAGAAAAATATTAGAAAAATTAATAAAAATTATAAATAATAAAAAACAAAAATTATAACAAAAACTGAAATTCAAACACATCTTAAAATTTTCACTAAATCCTTTAAAAATGCCAAACTGATAGTAATATATAACCACTTTTATTTTCAAATCAGAAACGATCATTTTTATGAAAAATAAAATATATAGAATCAGCTCTAGTTTCTTTTAAAACGCTTTAAATGGAAAAAGGACAATAATTTGTGATCACTTCTATTTCCATACAAAAATCGATATTTTATATGAAAAATCAAAAAAATCTAAAATCAGCTGTAGTTCCTTTAAAAACGCTTTAAATGGAAAAAGGACAATAATCTGTGATCACTTCCATTTTCATACAAAAATCGATATTTTATATGAAAAAAATCTAAAATCAGCTGTAGTTCCTTTAAAAACGCTTTAAATGGAAAAAGGACAATAATCTGTGATCACTTCTATTTCCATACAAAAATCGATATTTTATATGAAAAAATCAAAAAAATCTAAAATCAGCTGTAGTTCCTTTAAAAACGCTTTAAATGGAAAAAGGACAATAATCTGTGATCACTTCTATTTTCATACAAAAATCGATATTTTATATGAAAAATAAAAAAAATCTAAAATCAGCTGTAGTTCCTTTAAAAACGCTTTAAATGGAAAAAGGACAATAATCTGTGATCACTTCTATTTTCAAACAAAATAATTTCTTTATATATTTTTTCATGATTATTTTTTTGTCCTCTACTGTTTAAAAATATTTTCNNAATGGAAAAAGGACAATAATCTGTGATCACTTCTATTTTCAAACAAAAATCGATATTTTATATGAAAAATCAAAAAAATCTAAAATCAGCTGTAGTTCCTTTAAAAACGCTTTAAATGGAAAAAGGACGATAATCTGTGATCACTTCTATTTTCAAACAAAAATCGATATTTTATATGAAAAATCAAAAAAATCTAAAATCAGCTGTAGTTCCTTTAAAAAGGACGATAATCTGTGATCACTTATATTTTCAAACAAAATTGTTTCTTTATATATTTTTTCATGATTATTTTTTTGTCCTCTACTGTTTAAAAATATTTTCTTTTTCTACCAAATTGTATATATTTATCTACTTGTTCCTAACAGTACGTATGTAAATTAATTGAAATGTATGTTTGTGGTATTTATTTATTATACAGTCAAGTTGTGTTATTATTGTTGTTGCAACACAAAAATTTTTGACAAATTTTAAAACCGCACAAACAACACACAAACACATACTATTCTTAAACACACACACACAAGCAAGCGGATGTCATTTCAAACATTTATTGTGAAAATGCCAGAGCAATTTGTTTATGATCTACATAAACAAATAAAAAAGACATATAAACACATACTTATACCAAATGCACTTAGAGAAATAAAGTTAGATAATGGTTAATAAATTACATCTTAAAGAATATAACAAATGAAGAGTATTTTATTAATTTGACTGATGTTTTTTTAACTCTTTATTATTTGTTGTGAGTAAAACAAATAGAGAGTATATTTTTCTCTGAGTGTATTTAAAATGCATTACTCTATACTCGCTATATTATTGCTGGTATTGTTATTTTTGTTTTTAAGTATAAATTAGTGTGAAATCAACATTATTTGTATTAGTGTTAGTAGGTAAACAGGAATATATTTGTCGACATAAAAACATACTAACACATTCATATGGTTGAATACACACACCTGACTGAGTGAGTGTTTTAATGTTAAATAGTTGCCATGACTTTACAAACATTTTATAGTAGATTTATCGGGGTAAATAGTAGAAAATAAACATAATTTTTTTGTGAAGTTTTGTTTTATATTTTTGGCTTAAAGTTAAAAATTTTATGCAAAAGCTAATTAAGTGTAAAGGGATTTGATACTCAGAGCAATAATAAAAATACATATGTGTATGTGTGTATTTGTCATAAAATTAAGGTAAATTGGGAATAAAAATTTTAAAATTTAAATGGTTTAAAATTAAAATAGAAACAATTTTAAAATAAATTTAAATAAAAATTTATTTATTTTTAATAATTTTTTTTTTTTTCAAATCCTTTTTCTTTGTATAGCTTTGTTTTTAATACCATTTGATTTGAATACATAGTTTTTCTTATTTTTTTCCATTTCAAATTATAGTTTCAATTTCAAATCCTGTTTTTAAATCTCCTCTTAAATGTTGCAACAATACTTGATTGTCCTTTTATCTTTACAATTTTTCGTATGCATTTCATTTCTTTTTATTTTTTGTAACAATTTGCAATAAATAGTTTTCTTTTCATCTTCTGCTCTTTTTTTATTCTGTGATACAGATTTTTTTTTTAAATCTTGTAAAAGAAATAAGAGACACGTTTATAAAACATAAAACCACAATCGTTAAAGTTACGTGTACCAGCCACAGCTGTACATGACTATTGAGGTCTTCTCTTCCTTTTTTATTTATTATATTTTTCGTTTTGTTTCTGATATTGAAAGTTTTCTTCGAATACAACAAAAATGTCAACATTGTATGAGAGACATGCAAATACTTAAAATACTTTGTAAACATTAGTTGCTGACATTTCGAAATTATGGAAATGGAAATTGTTGTTGGTGAAGAAATCGAAGAAAAAGTAAATAAAATATTTATTTGTACAGTTTAAGGATTATATGACAAAATAAAGTATGAAACAATGTAAAGAGAAAAAAAAGGAGAGGGAATTTAAATGAAGGAAAAAAAATAGATTTAAAATTTTGTTTCACTAAAGATTAGTTTTGTTTTCTAAATTTTCTGTTTTTTCCTAAAAAAATCAAATAAAAAAAATCGAATAACTTATTCGAATAAAAAACCGAATAAATTATTCGAATAAAAAACCGAATAAAATGAAAATCTTAAGTTTTTGCTTAAATTTTAAAAATTAATTAAAGAAAAATATGTTGGAATAAAAAACCGAATAAATTGCTCCAATTAAATAAAGATTACATTTTTTTGGTTAAGAAAAACGAATAGAAAAGATCGAAATAATTATTCGAAATAAAAATTCGTATGAATTATTCGAACTAAAACAACCGAATAAATTATTTGAATAAAATTTATATATTAAGTTTTTGTTTAAATATTTTAATTTTAGAAAAAAAATTAAACGAATAAAACGCCGAATAAAATTTTCGAATAAAATTAAGATATTATATTTTTTTGTTTTTGTTTAAATGTTAAAATTTAAACAAAAACAAACAAAATAAAAAACCCAATAAATTATTCGAATGAAAAGAAAAACAAATAAATTGTTCGAATAAAATAAAAACAAATATATTATTTTATTAAAATTTTTATATGTTAAATTTTTGTTTGCATTTGTTAACTAAGGCAAAACTAAATTAATCGAATGAAAAAACGAATAAATTTTTTAAATAAAAAACCGAATAAATTATTCGCATAAAATTAAAATATTAAATTTCTGAATATTTTTTTTTTCAAAGTAATATAAACATTAGTTTTGTTTTCTAAATTTTCTGTATTTCATAAAAAAATATTCGAATAAAAAAACATAAATTAATTATTCGAATAAAAAACCGAATAACTTATTCGAATTAAATTGTAAATAAAATACTAGAATTTTTTATTCGAATACAATTTTAAAATAATTATTTTTCTATAACAAAAAAAGGTAATTGAATTCATGTTAGAAAACCGAATAAAGAATCGAATAAAAAACCGAATATTTTAATTAGTTTTATCAATTTAAACAAATATTTAAGTAAAATATTTGAATTAATTTTTCTTTTGGAGATTTTTTAATAAAAAGCTATTCGAATAAAACCCGTATAAATTATTTATAGAATCAGATACAAATTTTCTAATTAAAATTTTTATTTATCAACTTAAACAAAATATTAGTTTAATTTTTTAAAGGTTTTTTTTAAATAAATATTATTTATGAAAAATATACGAATCATCATTCGAATAATATATTCGAAATTCGGTTAACCAAATAACATTTTTCAAAGGCTTTTATTAAATATACAAATTAATTTATTTAAAAAAAATATTGGAGTAAAAACCAAAAAAAATTATTCGAATAAAAACCGATTAAATTATTCGAATATTATTTTTTCGTTGAATTTTTTTTATTAAAAGAATATCTAAGTCAATTTTTTGAAATAATAATTTTTTATAATAAAAAAAATTGGTAAATTATTCGAATAAAATCCGATTAAATTATTCGAATAATCGAATATTATTTTTTTATCTAAAGAATATTTAAGTAAATTTTTTTAAATAATTTTTAATATAAAAATTTTTATAATAGAAAGTAGTTATCAAAGCTTTTAATTGATTTGAACTTGAAGTCTTTTTTAAGCTTCTTTTCTTCATATAACCTTAACCTCCAAATCTTTATTTTTACAGCTTTCTAAAAGAAAAAAATTATAAGACATTAAGCTTCTTAACAAAAGAAAGCCTTAAATCACTGTCATGGCCATTCAAGTTTCTAAAGAAAATTACATGGCTTTTCATTGAGCAAAAATTTCGCTTTTTATTATTCCCTATTTTCCACTAACAGCCACTAAATTGTCCATACAAATTAAATGGAAAAAGTAGTTCCATAGAAACTCTCCTAAAAACCAAACATAGAGACAAAAATATTTTTTTTCAATTTCTTTTCATTGTCAAGTACAATGCGAAATAAAGAGCAAAATATATGTATAAAATACTATTCCATTAGCTTAAAAAAAAACTGAAACTGAACTGAAAACTTGAAACTAAATAACTGTCTGTCATTTATTGTTGGAATTCTTTTGTAAATGTCATTTCGTGTAATTGAATTTGACATTAATGATGTAATGAACACCTAACACAAACAAACATGGCACAAATGAGATGAGAAAGAAAAAAACATTCTACCCAAAAGCAACTGTAAAAGGGGAGTTAGGAGAAAAAAATCTTTTTTGCAGCAAAAGTGTTTTTCAAACACTTGTTTAAAGATTTGGTGCGAATAAAAAAGGTGTTTTAACGTTTTTTTGTAATACATGTCACAGCTTTTTTAATATTAAATGATTAAGTGACAAGTAACGCGTTTTTTGTTATTGTTGTAGCTATTTTATATTAAAGTCAGTTACTTTTGAAACAGTTTTGTTAAGAAAAAGTAAGCAGAAGATGTTTTTCAAGTAAAATGGAAAATTTAAAAGAAAAAATTATATACAGTTTTATGGTTTATAATCATAATTCCGCCAAAAAATCCAAAAATGTCAATAACTTCAAAAATAATTGTGTTAAACTTAAAATAACTAAAATTTAAAAAACNTGTTTTTGGTTATAAAATCAACTAAAAATGNTTAAAATTATAATTTAAGAACTATTTAACTTAAACTTTTTAAGTAAAAATTATAAATTAAAAAAAAAAAACTTAAATCTCAAGGATTTCGTTTTAAAAATAATCTATAAATTTCCTTAAGATAAAAAAACAAATTAATTTTAATTTATATTTAAAATAAAAATTATGTTTTACATAAATTAAAATTCCTACAAAATTAGCCAACGATCTTTTATTTTAAATAAATGTTAAATCTTATTACCATTTAAGGTTTTTTTCTTAATCTTATAAATAATCTTTAAATTGATGGCCACAAAAATTTTTATAACTTATTTAAAAAAAGAACCAAAAAACCACAAAAATACTACTTCCACACATGTATCAAATAAACGGCATTTAGCGTATAAAAAAATAAACGAGAAAAATTTATTTCTGCCATTGAAGGTTAATTGTAAGTCTAATTTATGCTCTTTTTTTTAACAACTGACAAACAAAATGTGCTACATTTTTTATATTTTTGTTTTTGTTTTGCTAAATTTAATTTTCTTTGGTGCAACGTTTTGGCTCTTTAGTTAATTGAAAGACATGTTAAATTGTAATTTTATTACGGCAACCAGTGCAACCCACTAAAAATGCCTGCAACACATCAAGTAACTAAACATTCAACTCAATGGCAAGTTAAGGCAGCAGAAAATGTCTAACAATTTTAAACTAAAAAGAAAAAAAATCGTAAGACTTTAACAACTGCTTAACAATGTACAACATGATCTATAAGACTCTAGTTTTGGTTTTTAGATTTTTCTTTTTCATTTTGTATTTATTTGTACGAAACATTTGGCTAAAATGTTTCTTTTTAGTCTTGGCATTTTAACCACTATTTAATATGTTTGTCGACGTATTCAAGCAAAAGATTTTATAAATTGCCATAGGCATTTTTTGGCTATAAATATTTGTTGCTAACAATGGTAAAAGATAAAAAGAATAAAAAATATTTTTAAAAAGATTTAAGTCTATAAATTATTTTAAAAAGAAATGTAAGAAAAAAATTCTTCAGAAAATATTTTTAAAAATAATATTAAATAATAAAAAAAAGAATCGATAACTAACAGTTATCGACAAATTTCTAAACTAATTAAACAATAAAAGTTTACTAAAGAAACCATTGAAAATTTGCTAAAGAAATTTATCGATAACTGGTAGCCATAAAAAATTACTAAAGAAATTTTAACGATAACTCATAGTTATCGCAAACATTTTCTAAAGAAATTTAAACGATAACTCAGAGTTATCGCAAAATTGTTCTAAAGAAATTTAAACGATAACTCAGAGTTATCGCAAAATTGTTCTAAAAAATTTTAAAGATAACTCAAAGTTATCGCAAAATTTTTCTAAAGAAATTTTAACGATAACTCAGATTTATCGCAAAAAATTTCTAAAGAAATCTCAACGATAATTAGAGCTGAAGTAGAAAAGAACTAGAACTGTAATAGAACTTAACTATAACTGCGCTAAAACTGAACTAGAACTGAACTAGAACTTAACTAGAACTGGGCTAAAACTAAACTAGAACTGAACTAGAACTGAACTAGAATTGAACTAGAACTAAACTAAAACTGGACTAGAACCGAACTAGAACTGAACTAAAATTGAACTAGAACTGAACTAGAATTGAACTAGAACTGAACTAGAATTGAACTAGAACTAAACTAAAACTGAACTGAACTAGAACCGAACTAGAACTGAACTAGAACTGAACTAGAATTAAACTAAAACTGAACTAGAACTCGACTAAAACTGAAATAGAACTGAACTAGAACTGAAAAGTGAACTAGAACAGAACTAAAATTGAACTAGAACTGAACTAGAATTTAACTAGAACTGAACTAAAACTGAACTAAAACTGAACTAAAACTGAATAAGAACTAAATTAGAGCTGAACTAGACCTGAAATAGAACTGATCCTGAGATGAAGTACAACTAAACTAGAACTGAGCTAGAATTGATGTGAAATTTTTTTTGGAAGTGATAAAGAACTCAACTAAGGATTTCTTGAAGCTTTTATTAATTTTGAATTGGATGTTTTTATTTAAACTCGTAATTTTATTTTAATTAATAAAATTTTCTTACAAATGACCTTTTGAAAAACATTTCCTTTTTATTAAAAATTCTTTCTCCTTTCGTTAGATGGAAAAGGGTTCATTAAACATTATTCATTTAACTTTTAGGACGAACTGAAGTGAACCTTAAATAGAAACCGCAACAAAATTAAATTCTCACGTTTCGCTATCTTTTTGTTTTTTGTTTTTTTTTCTTTCAATACATTTTAGTTATTTTTTTTTAACGTTTAGAATAGAACAACAAAGTTTTAAAAGAAAAGTCTTTAAATTTTTAACATTTATTTTGTTTGTATAGAAAATAAATTAAGGTTCTTTAGTTTTCAAGGAGTTTGTGTTGTTTTTTTTTTGCTTTCAGTTTTGCATTATTGACCTTTGGCGCGACTTAAAACGGTTCACATCATGCCTTAAAGATCTTTTTTAATGTTGTTGTTGTTTTCCTTTTAGATTTAAGTTTCTTTTCAAAAAGGTGAAAACCAAAGTAAAATAAAGGAGATCGTTGTGTTGTGTTTTTTTTAAATTGTTTTTATTAGAAAATAGACAACAGCAACAACTACTTACAATAGCAAAAAATAACAAAAGAGCGATTTTGTTAGGGAGAGAAAAAAATAACAGAAGAAAAAACAACAATAAATGACTGAAAGCTATAGTACTTCCAGTAAATGGTACTTGAGGTGGTAGAGTAAAAGTGTTCACACTAGTAGCAAAAATATTAAAAAGGCAAAATATATTTTTGAATGAAAATGACAAGGACTCAATAAATTACTTTAATGAAATACAAATTAAAACTGTTTAATGAACCTTTAGTTAATATCATTTTTAATTTTTAGACCCTAATTTTTCCCCTAGTGTGCTCCGCTTACTACTTTGAAAACCTTATAAGTTTTTATTCATTGTTTTTGGTGATTTTCTCCTCCACAAAGATTTACTTAGTCTACCTTTTTTTGTGATTATTTTNTTTTTTTTTTTTTTTTTGTTCGTTCATCTCCTTTGGAAATCTTTTAAGTGTCTATAAGTTTTCTATTTTCTTTTTTATTTTTTTATTTTCCGTTGATTTTCGAAATGTTTGTATTTCGTATTAAGTTTTCGGTTTGAAGTTCTTTAGTTAAAAGAAACGTGCATTAGGTCTCTTTATCACCCTCACTATATCTTTCGCCAAACATTTCTTTTGTAATACAATTCCCTCTCCCTTCCCGTTACAATCGTTTACTTTTTGTTTGAAATATAAGTTAAACCACCAAGTTGCTTGTAGTTTCGGTGGGTTTGGTTGGATTTAAAGTTGGTTGCTTTTTTTTTGGAAGTAACAATGACAGACAATTTAAGGAAGATTTTGTTTTGTGTGGTGGGAGTGAGTGTGGTGGTATTGAAGGGAACAAATACACTGAGAATAAGTGATGGAAATTTACAAAGAACTAATAAAAATTATTAACAATAAGATTTTCAATTAATTTGGAACTGAAATACAACTGAGCTAGAACTTGATTGAATTGAACTAAAACTGACATATAATTGAACTAAAAATTAATCAAAACTGAACAAAAACTGAATTAGAACTGAACGAAAAGTGATATAAAACTGAATTAGAATGGAATTAGAACTGGATAAAATTAAAATGATTTAACTAGAACTGTAGTGGAACTGAAATAGAATTGAACTAGAATAGAACTAGAATTTACCTAGAACTGAACTAGCACTTAAAAAGAATTGATCTAAAACTGAGCAAGAACTGACCTAAAACTAAAAAAGAATTAACTTAAAACTAAACGAAACTGATAAATACTTGAGCTAAATCTGAATAACAACTGGACTAGAACTTTACCAGAACTAAGTTAGAACTGAACTAGAATTGAATAGAACTAAACTAGAACTGAACTAGATATGCAAAACAACTGAGCTAGAACTGAACTATAAATGAACTAGAACTAAACTAGAACTAAATTAGAACTAACTAGAACTGAACTAGAACTAAATTAGAACTTAAAAATTATTCATCTAAAACTGAACAAGATCTGAACTAGAACTTTACTTGAACTAAAATAAAACTGAACATGAACTGAAATAAAACTGATGAATAATTGAAATAAAACTGAAGAAGAACTGGAATAGAACTTTACTAGAACCAAGTTGGAACTGAACTGGAATTGAACTAGAACTTAACTAAAACTAAAGCAAAACTGAACTAGAAATGAAAAGGATCTGAACTAGAACTAAATTATAACTAATTAGAACAGAACTGCAACAAAACTAAAACTTAAAAAGAATTGATCTAAAACTAAACAAGAACTAAACTAAAACTGAAAAGGAACTGAACTAAAACTGATTAATAATTGAACTAAAACTGAACAAGCATTGAACTGGAACTTTAATAGAACTAAACTATAACTAAACTAGAGCTTAAAAACAATCAATCTTAAACTGAACTAAAACTGAAAAAGTAATTGAACTAAAACTGAACCAGAAGTGAACTAGAACTAATCTAGAACTGGACTAGAACCGAACTAAAACTGAACTAGAACTTTAAAAAAATTGATCTAAAACAGAACAAGAACTTAACTAAAACTGAGAAAGGAACTAGTAATTAAGTAGAACTAAATTTAAGTTGAATTAGAACTGAACTAAAACTGAACTAGAAATGAACTAAAAATAAACTAAAAAAAACTATATTTAAACGTAACCTGATTTAAAACTGAACTAGAACTAAACTTAAATTAAACCTAAACTGATCAAGAATTGGATGATAACTTAACTGAAGCTAAAACTAAAAACTGATTTATAGTTGTTTTGGAACTGAACAAATGCAGAACTAAAACTGATTTGGAATTATTTAAAACTGGAGTAGAACTGAATTTGAATTGCACTAGAACCGAACTAAAAAAGAACTATAGCTAAACTAAACCTGATTTAAAACTAAACTAAAATACATCTGATGCAGAAGTTACTAAGTTATGAACTAAAGAACTCAATTATTTTCAACTATTTCTGATAAATTTTACAATTTTCTTCCAGTGCATTTCCTCTTCATCCATTGATTGTATTGATAGCCTCCATTCTAACCTTTTCAGCCTATTAACTCTTATATATTTCTTGAGTTGTTTGTTTGATGATTTTTATTTCTTTCACAATTCATTTATTTTTCTTTCTTTCATTTAAACCCTAAAATTTACTCGTCCTACATTTCTTCTTTTTACATTTTGTTTTTGTATTTGAAATCAGCAAAACAAAAGCTTAAATTTTAACAATCAACCCAAGTATGAAAAATAAGAGAAAGAAAAAAAAAAACTTAACTTTGAATTGTTACCAACCATCTTGAGGTTGGTTCTTTTGAAATTGTTAGTTTTCAATTCTACTTAATGCAGCCACCTTTAGATATGAATACAACAAAATATATAGAAGAATTCTAATGCCAGCCATCATATTCGAAGACTCCTCTAATAATTCTTTTCTCAAGATAATCAATTGTTGTTATATTCTTTATTTGCAACAGCCCACTCGCTCTTGTTCGCTCTCTCTCTATCCAGCTTCAAAAGATAATTTATATTCTATGGCCAGTTTTCTATTG
This sequence comes from Phormia regina, assembly GCA_001735545.1. NCBI lineage: Eukaryota > Metazoa > Arthropoda > Insecta > Diptera > Calliphoridae > Phormia > Phormia regina. The sequence continues at coordinate 15,254 of MINK01177457.1, forward strand.
TTTGTCTTCCTTTCCATCAGACAATGGCCAACAATTATGTTTTCTTCGCTTTTGGTGGATGGTGTTGGCCAACTAAGTATTTAAAGCCAAGTTATAACTTTAAAAACTTTGTAGCATTTTTTTTTTTTTTTTGGTTTCATTTCAATGGCTTTATGTAAATACCTAGAAGAAAATGACTTTGGTTGCAGAAAAGCAAAAATATATGTACGAATATTAATAATTTTGTTGCCATTTTTCTAGGAAGTTTAAGGCTAAAGATACATTTTATTGGAAATTTTAAAAAAATGATAGAAGGCGTACGTTTGTTTGTTTGTTTTCTGTTTGTTATTTACAACTCACAAGTTAAAACCACCAAAAGATGTTATTTTTCCAAGTAAAAAGTATAGTTTTTAGCTTTTGTATTTGTTTATCATATTAGAGAGATAAAGAGGGAGTTATATTTTTGAGCTGTAATATATAGCCGATTTATTAGAGGGATAATGACAGTATAGAATTAACACTAAGAGGGAAATATATAAAAAAAAAGATTTTTAATGATAAAAAAATTTAAGTTTAGTTCTAGTTCAGTTCTGGTTTAGTTTAGTTCATCTCTAATTCAGTTCTAGTTTAGTTCATCTCTAATTCAGTTCTAGTTTAGTTCAATTCTAGTTAAGTTCTAATTCATTTCCAGTTCATCTCTAATTCAGTTCTAGTTTGGTTCCAGTTTAGTTTTAGTTCAGTTCCAGTTCAGTTTTAGTTCAGTTTTAGTTCAGTTCTAGTTAAGTTCTAATTCTTTTCCAGTTCAGTTATAGTTCAGTTCTAGTTTATTTATAGTTCAGCTTTAGTTCAGTCTTAGATCACTTCTAGTTCAGTTCGAGTTCAGTTGTAGTTCAGATTTAATTAAGTTCTAGTTCAGTTTTAGTTCAGCTCTAGTTCTAGTTTAATTCTAATTCAGTTCTAGTTCTTTTTGGTTACTTAAAGTTATCGAAACTCTGAGTTATCGATAAATTTCTTTAGAAAATTTTGCGATAACTCCAAGTTATCGATAAATTTCTTTAGAAAATTTTGCGATAATTTTTAGTTAACGATAAATTTCTTTAGAAAGTTTTGCGATAATTCTTAGTTAACGATAAATTTCTTTAGAAAGTTTTGCGATAACTCTGAGTTATCGATAAATTTCTTTCGATTGCTTCGAGTTATCGATAAATTTCTTTAGAAAATTTAAAATTTTTCTGATTTATCGATAATTTTTTTTAGAGAATTTTCGATTTCTCTAACTTATCGATAATTTGTTTAGAGAGTAATCTATAAGTTTCTATAGAAAATTTTCGATAACTTTGAGTTATCGATAAATTTCTTTAGAAAATGTTCAACTAGTCTGATTTATCGATAAATTTCTTTAGAAAATTTTCAACTACTCTGAGTTATCGATAAATTTTTTTAGAAAATTTTCAACTACTCTGAGTTATCGATAAATTTCTTCAGAAAATTTTCAACTACTCTGAGTTAACGATAAATTTTATTAGAAAATTGTTTTTTTTTTGTTTTCGATAAATTCCTTTAGAAACTTTTCGATTACCCTAAGTTATCGATAAATTTCTTTAGAAAATTTTGCGATAACTGAGTGTTAAAAAATGTTTATCTTTCAATCTGTAATATTCTTGATATATATTTTTATATTTACATTTTATTAATTCCCTTTTGGAATATTTCTCTTGAATTAATTTATTCTTTTTTAATTTGTGACATTATCAGCTAAAGTTTATCGATATTTTCTCCCTTAGTTTACAATATTTTTGAGTGATTTTGAATGTATATTTTTATTCACTAAAAACGTGTCCAATTTTTTTCCTTAGAAAATTTTATGCAGTGATTTATTTTTGTGTTGGCAACTTCAATATTGTTGTTTTTTTTTCATTCCACAAAATGTTACCAAGTGTGGCTGTTGTAACAACGTGTGCAAACATGTACACTGATTTCCATCTATTAACTCTGGATTTCTGTTGCCTGCATCATCATCATCATTTCCATTCAGTTTCTAACTCTTAGTTAATAATAATGGTCTCTTGTTTAGTTTGTCTTTGGCATCTTCTCATGGTCTTGGTCGTATTCCGTTGGCTAAATTGTTCATTGTGCAATTGAATGAAAATGCATCATGTCTCTTCTATTCCTCAGCGTTTTTATTTTATGCTTTTCTTTCTTTATTTTTTGTTTTGTTGCTTTAAGCCTTTGAGTTTATTATTTTTTTTCCTGGTACCACGACGAATGTAGTTTTTTTTTTTTTTGTTTTTGTATATTTTTGTCTTCTGTTTTATGTAATTTCCATTTTTGGCCTTTAGGTTTTCGCTTAAAATATGTAAATGTGTAAAGTAAGCTTGTAATTCTTAATGTTTTTTTCTTTTTGTTCTTCTGGCTTCATCATTCTTTCTATCATCTTCTATGTTTTTATTCTTTCCATGTGGTTGATTTCTTTGTTTCGTTTGGGAGCAGAAAAAGGGAAGTCATTGAATTTAGGTTCCATGAAAGAAAATTCTCCTTAAGGGGTTTTTAGAAAAGAAATCTGTTTTTTTATTATTACTGTTGCTGGTTGTTTCAAAACGAAAATAAAAGAATATAAAATGTTGCAAACATTAAACACATAACAAATATCTCCCAAGAAAACTGTTGGTTAACTGTGTAGAAAGCCTGGAAGCCAGTATAGAACATGAGTTTTCTTTTTTTCTTAAGCACTCCCTGACATTATGGTTGGCATTAAATAAAAAGCGAGAAAGAAAAAAAATGAAGAAAAGAAAACATTGTTTGTCTGCCAAGTGGCAACAGAACAAATAAAAACATTCGTTCATATAAAACATTTTTGAAGAAAACATTTAAATCGTGCCCAGAAGATCGTTACATTACAAATGAACTCACACACACTCACACTTAACTCCATGCAAACAAAACGACATAAGGTCCTACATAAACTAAAAGTGAATTGCAGTTAATTTTCAAAAAAAAATATATATTTTCAAAATATAAAAAAGATAAATCGATATTTGTAAATAATACAAAAGTTTATAAAAAAACATTAGTTATCGAAAATTTTTTATCAAAAATAATCGATAACTGTGAGTTATCGAAAATTTTCTATCGAAAATAATCGATAACTGTGAGTTATCGAAAATAATCGATAACTGTGAGTTATCGAAAATTTTCTATCGAAAATAATCGATAACTGTGAGTTATCGAAAATTTTCTATCGAAAATAATCGATAACTGTGAGTTATCGAAAATAATCGATAACTGTGAGTTATCGAAAATGTTTCTTTCTTATTTTTTGTTTTGTTGCCTTTATAGCCTTTGAGTTTGTTATTCTTTTTTCCTGGCTACCACGATCCGGAAATGTAGTTATTTTTTTTTTGTTATTTTTGTCTTTCTGTTTTATGTAATTTCCATTTTTGGCCTTTAGGTTCGCCTTTAACATTATGTAAATTGTTGTAAAGTGAAGCTTGTAATTCTTAATTGTTTTTTTTTTTCTTTTTGTTCTTCTGGCTTTCATCATTCTTTTCTATCATCTTCTAGCTTTTATTCTTTCCATGTGCTGATTTCTTTGTTTCTGTTGGAGCAGAGAAAAGGGAAGTCATTGAATTGGTCCATGAAAGAAAATCTTCCTTAAGGGGTTTTAGAAAAAATCTGTGATTTTTTTATTACGTGTGCTGGTGTTTCAAAACAAAAATAACAAGGAATATAAAATGCTCTGCCAAAACATTAAACACATAACAATATCTTCCCAGAAAAACTGTTGGTAAAACTGTTTTGAGATAAGCCTGGAAGCCAGTATTAGAACATGCAGTTTTTTTTTCTTAAGCACCCCTGACATTGTTGGCATAAATTAATTAAAAAAGCGAGATAGAAAAAAAAAAAATGAAGAAAGACATACATGTTGTCTGCCAAGTCCAACAGAAACAGAGATACAATAAAAACATTCGTTCATATAAAAGCATTTTTGTAGAAAACATTTAAATGCGTGCCCAGAAGATTTTCGTTACATTACAAATGATACTCACACACACTCCACTAACTCCATTACAAACACAACGACATAAGTCCTACATAAACTAAAAGTGAATTCCAGTAAATTTTCAAAAAATTAAATATTTCCAATATCACCCGGTTAAAATGATACAATCGGGATAAGGTAAATAATACAAAAGTTTATAAAAAACTCTGTTAGTTATCGAAAATTTTTCGATTAGCAAATACGAAACGTTGTTATCAAATATATTTCTAAGTTTAGAAAAATAAAACTGTCCGAATGGTTATCGAAAAAATTTTCTACATAGAAAATAACTCCATAAGCTGTGTTTTATTCCCGAAACATTTCTATAGAAAATAAATCGAAAGTAGTGCTTTAATTCAATATGTTTCTAAGTAAGATCATACCGTAATGTGAATCTGGAAAACCTCCTAGCAACAACCGAAATCAAACTTGCTGGGTTTATTCCCGAAAATTCAAAAAATGATAACTGTGACCTTGGAAAAATTTCTAAGAAAATAAATTCTCACCCTGGGTTAACCGAAATTTTCTATAAGAAAATAATCGATAACGGTTTGGTATAAACGAATTTCTATAGAAAAATAATCGAATAACTGTTGTCTATCTTTTCGTAATAGACTATCCGTAAACTGTGGTTTATCCCCCGAAAAATTTTCTATTAGAAAATAATCGATAAACTGTTGTTATCGAATAATTCATAAGGGAAAAAAATCGGATAACTGTATGGTTATGCGTAAAAATTCTATAGAAAAATATCTCCAACTGGTTTGTATCGAAGAAACTATAGAAAATAACTTCGATAACTGTTGGTTACTTCGAAAATTTTCTATAGAAAATAAATCTTAAACGCTTGGTTATCGAAAATTTATCTATAGAAATAATCGAAAACTGATTGGTTAATCGAAAAATTTTCGTATAAAAATAATCGATTACGTGGTTTATCGAAAATTCTATAGAAAATAATCGATTAACGGTACGAAAATGTTCATAGAATAATACGATTAACTGTGCGNNNTTATCGAAAATTTTCTATTAAAAATAATCGATAACTGTGAGTTATCGAAAATTTTCTATAGAAAATTATTATTATTTTCTATAGAAAATTATTATTATTTTCTATAGAAAATTATTATTATTTTCTATAGAAAGTTATCGAAAATTTATTTACTTCCCACAATCCTAAATATATTTCTTCAAAAATAATGAAAAAAATAAATTTATCGATAACTAATTGTTTGTGGTTTATGCTCTTCTTTTGACCCCATTATTATATTCCCTTTTATTTTTCATACAATTATTATCAAAATGTCAATCATTTATTTATTTTGTTGTTAATTTTGTTATATTCAGATAAGAGAAAATAGTTTCATTTGACATTCCTCTAACATTTGTCTCATTTTATGTTTCAAAATTAATGACACTTTTCCATCAATTTCCCTTCTAATCTATAAGGATTTCTATTATTGCTTTTAAAGGGGGTCGGTCATCTCCATTGTGTCAGTGGTTAGAGGGATGTTTTCATATAACTGATGATGAGTCATCATGATTGTCAATATCAATTGTCGTCAATGAAGTGTTTGTTGGTCATTGTAGCGAAGTCAAATATTCATCAAAAATTTGTTTTGTGATGGAAACTATTTTAGATTGTGAAGGAAGGGGGGGGTAGGATTTAGTTGTTTGTCTTAGTTGATGTTTTAATAGTGTCATGAGGGGTGTTAGGAGGGAGTTTTGGATTGAAACAACCATCAAAGTGACAGATGTGTGTTGTTGTTTGATGAGGAAGAGTGTGTGAATATTTTTCTTATTTGTAGTTCAGAGGACTTTTTTTCTTCTAATTAACTTTGATGACAGCAAAGAGACAACTATTTGAAATTAATTTTGTAAATGATTTGGCTTGTTTCTTTTAACCAAGAAATCAGGGGTTATTTACTATTTGACAGCTCTATGGGGTCATAAATGCTCAAAAATATTTAACTCAGCAGGGATGAGTTTCTTTTGTTTCAAAATTTTCTAATAGTTTATTGCAGTTAAATGGTCTTCAAATTTATTGTATTTTACACAAAAGTCCATAAACTTAATGAGTTTATGTTTTTTGTATAATTCTTCAGATTTAATTGGAAATATTTTCTATTTGTTTTGTAGTTTAATTACCCTTCTTTAGAATGGTTTACAATAAGTATTTAGTTTTATAAATTATTTGTTAGCTGCATGTAAACATTTTCATTTCTCTTCTGGAGTCTTAAGGCTCCTAATAAATATTTACAACTTTTCTACTTAACTTTAGCATAATAAAAATTGTGTTCTTGAATTACTGACCTCCAAACATGCTACATGTTGTTCCACAGCTGCTGGAATACCAAACGGCGCCCGTTCATCTATTTTTGTTTATTCCTTAAAATAAAAATAAAATAAAAGTTTTAAATAAAATTTATGCAAATACTATAACTAAAAAATACATGGGAGTCCAAACATTCGTTCGTTTAATTTACGCACAAGAATTTATTATTATTCCTAGTTTAAGGGTAATAGACTGTAAATTGTAGAGGAGAGCTTTTGTATGCTTTTTGAAATTAGTTTCAAGTTGTTTTTTTAGTTTTCATCTTTTTGTTTTTTGCTGCTATTTATTGCTGTTAAGGAAAAAGTATTTTAATAAGTTTTTAACACGCCTTTTAAACATAAAATATATAATTGCTATTTTTTGTTGTTGTTGTAGTTGTTGTTGGAAATCTTGTTGCTGAAAGATGTAGGGAAAATAATTAATTTTTTAAGACAAAAAGTTAACTGTAGCAACATTTTTTGAAAGAATAAAGTATAGTCACAGTTAAAAAGTTCAAAGCTTTATAAAAGAAAATATTTGATAACTCTCAGTTATCGATAAATTTCCTGAGAAATTTAATTAAAATTTAAACTTTCTAAAGAAAATATTCGATAACTGTTAGTTATCGGAAATTTTCTAAAGAAAGTAATCGATAGCTTTTGGTTATGGAAAAATTTCTAAAGAAAATAATCGATAATTGTGCGATATCAATAATTTTCTAAAGAAATTTATCGATAACTGTTATTTAAAAAAAAGTTTCTAAAGAAATTTATCGATAACTGCTTATGAAAAATTATCGATAAATGTCTTTAGAAAATTTTCGATTATTCTTTAAAAATTTTCGATTATTCTTTAAAAAAATTCTATAACACAATGTTATTGTCGATAAATTTTTTTAGATACTGTTCGATAACTCTTGGTTATCAATTAATTTCTTTACACAGTTTTCGATAACTCTGAGTTAACCATAAATTTCTTTAGACAACTTTCGAAAAATCTGAGTTTTCGATAAATATCTTTGTGAATTATTGACAAATTTATTTCGTTTTCCCACAATTATCGATAAATTTCTTTAGAAAATTTAATGAATTGCTTTTTTTTTTACAAAATTTTCTGTAACTGCTCTGTAGACTAGTCTTAAGTTTAGTCTACAGACTTCTTTATTGTTTAGTGCATAGTCTAGTCTATATTCTTGTCTATAGTCTAGTCCATAGTTTATTTTATAGTCTAGTCTATAGTGTAGTCTATGTGGTATATTGTTTACTCTATAGTTTAGTTTATAATGTAGTCTATAGATTAGTCCATATCCTTGTTTATTGTTTGGTCTATATCTTCTCCTATAGTCTATTCTATAGTTTATTCTATAGTCTAGTCTATAGTCTATTCTATAGCATATTCTATAGTCTATTCTATAGTCTAGTCTAAAGTATATTCTATATTCTATTCTATAGTTTATTCTATAGTCTATTCTATAGTCTATTCTATAGTCTATTCTATAGTCTATTCTATGGTCTATTCTATGGTCTATTCTATAGTCTATTCTATAGTCTATTCTATGTTCTATTATATAGTATATTCTATAGACTATTCTATAGTCTATTCTATAGACTATTCTATAGTCTATTCTATAGACTATTCTATAGTCTATTCTATAGACTATTCTATAGTCTATTCTATAGTCTATTCTATAGTCTATTCTATAGTCTATTCTATAGTCCATTCTATAGTCTATTTTATAGTCTATTCTATAGTCTATTTTATAGTCTATTCTATAGTCTAGTCTATAGTCTATTCTATAGTCTATTCTATGGTCTAGTCTATAGTCTAGTCTATAGTCTATTCTATAGTCTATGGTCCATTCTATAGTCTATTTTGTAGTCTATTCTATGATCTATTCTATAGTCTATTCTATGGTCTATTCTATGGTCTATTCTATAGTCTAGTCTATAGTATATTCTATAGTCTAGACTATAGCCCAGTCTATAGTCTAGTATATATTGTAATCTATAGTATAGTCTTATCTATAGCCTAGTTTATAATCTGGAAGTCCAGTCTCTTTCAAATTATTTTATAATTTTTCTTTTTTATTGTAACAACCTGTGATTACCCCTAATATACAAGACCCTTTACTATGCAAATTATAAACAATTAAAATAAACCGTATCAAACCATATAAATTT
>MINK01177460.1:0-10008 GCA_001735545.1 Phormia regina
TTTTATTTGGAATTTTTATTTTAACTTTCGACATAATATTTTTATAAAAAGAAAAAAATGTGATTTTCAGAATATTCTTCAATATTATCTTTGCGACCCCCCAGGAAATTCCTTATGGAGCCCCACTTGATAACCGTTGCTTTAGAAGAATGTGGCGAAAAGTAAGGAAGAAATCAGCTTCGACCAAAATATCTCTTAGAGCCCAAACACAACCTAGCGGATTATTTTTTTTGTAATGAAGATTTGACAACTAAAACAACACAAAGGAATCCGCTGGAAATTAAAATCTATTTTAATTTCACAACAGATTCTCAAAAGCTCTCATTTTCTCTCTCCCCCTCTCTGTCAGTGTTGCCGTTGTTGCAAAATGAATCACATAGGATTACATTAAATTTATATAAGAAAAAAAGAGATAGATAGATTTGACTTATATTTTTTATGAATGGAATTTAAGAGAGGAAGATAAATATTTTTTATATATGTGGTTTTGTTGTTGCCAAACTCAAAAAATATAAAGAAACAAAAACATAATATAAATAAAATCCGCTGTTAGACGCCGTTTTCATTTAATTTGCAATTCTCTCTTGGAGCGGAAAACAACGTTGAAGTCCGTTTGATTGTGTTTGGGCTCTTAAACGAAATCTTTTTAGCGATTCGAAATCTTTTTAGCGATTCGAAAAAAACTCATATCCCTGAAGTGACCAACTTTAGAAGATTAAACTCTAGAAGCACCTTTTATTTTTTATGGTCCTTTTAAATAGCACATCATCGCTTCTTAATGATATTTTCTTAAAAGTCCACAGATTTTAATTCTAAAAAATCAATTCAAAATAATTAAATTATAATTGTTTATTTAAAACTGTCAACTAATTATTGTTACAAAAAATTCATCATCGGCAAACTATAATTAATGAAATACCATCTTTATTTATAGTTACACAAGTGCAAATCTTACGATAACCAATAAGAATTTTTTTAATAAGCATTCTTTAAGGAAAAATATAAATTAAGACAAGTTTTTATAAAAGTAGCAGTAATATACGATTTTTATCTGTCTACTACTACTTAATGCCACCGACTGATTCTGCAATAGTTATTATAAAAGACAATGTTTTACATTAAAACAGAAATTGATACAATGAACTTTTTCTTTCCTTTCATAAGGAATCAAGGTCATTTATTAAAAGAAAAACAAGTTCATTCTAAATGAAACAAAGAAATGGAAAGTTACTTTTTGCAAACAATAAAAAATAATGATGCAGTTTTATTTTATTTATAAGAAATTAAAAACTTAAATAAAATATAATATATTATAGCAAGTTATTTATAGCTTAAGATAAAATTATATCATAGAGATTTTAGTTTAATTTAAATTTAATATTTATAACTATTTGTTGTACAAAATTATTTTAATTCGTTATAAATCTTCAGTTGTTGTATTAGAGTTAGTTCCAGCAGTTCTTCTTCTTCTACTTCGCCTCAGTCTTCTTTTACGTTCATTATAATTGTTTTTATTATTAATATGAACTATAAGAATTTCTATAACACAACCGATAAAAAATATTAAACGTACTAGTGCTTGAAAATCTCTTATAGGTCCCAGCAGCATAATTAATATACTGTTTAGTTTATGTTTACAAAAACACTGTTTAAAAATTCGATTAAAATTTTGCTTTAAATAGTTACAGTAAACATTAAATAGTTAGCGTAAACAGGTAAAAATTTCTAATGTTAATACCTATGCATGTACCTGGAAATTTAAATTAAGAAAGAAAAATAAATATTTAATGATTTGGAAATTCTAATCGAACAAACTTCTTAGGTAGAGAAATAAAATATGCATTTAAAAATAACTAAATCCTTTAAAAGAATTTCTCAGGATATAAGTACGCAAATACGGTCACGTAAGCGCAAGAAAATTGGCTGGGTGTTTAGCAATTTAGTGTTAAATCGATCTTTGCTTAAAACGCGACATAGAATATAAAAACAACTCGACTAAAATTATTTTCCCCAAAATTCTTCATTTCCAACCAATGCTGAAAGTAGGGTACACAAATAAATCAATTTAAACTTTCATTATTAATCACGTATGAAGCATTGTTTTCTGAAGTACACAAATAGTGATAATCTATCTATGTATGTATGTATGTATCTATCTATCTATCTATCTATCTATCTATCTATCTATCTATCTATCTATCTATATGTATGTATGTATGTATGTATTATGTATGTATGTAATGTAATGTATGTATGTATGTATGTATTATGTATTATGTAATGTATGTATGTATGTAGGTATGTATTTATGTAGGTATGTATGGTATGTAGTATGTATGTATGTAATGTATGTAGTATGATGGTATGTATGTATGTATGTATGTAATGTAGTATGTTATTTATTATGTATGTAATAGATGTATGTATGTAGTATGTATGGTATGTATTGTCTAAAGTATGTTGTAGTAATTAATGTAGTATGTATGATAGTAATGTAGTAATGTATGTATGTATGTAATGTATATTTGTATATTGTGTATGTATGTATGTATGTATTGTATGTATGTATGTATGTATGTAGTATGTAATGTATGTATGTAATGTATGTATGTACTGTAGTATCTATCTATCCATCTAATCTGATCTATCTATCTATCTAATCTATCTATCTATCTATCTATCTACTACTATCTATCTATCTATCCTTCTATCTATCTATCTATTCTACCTATCTATCTATCTATCTATCCTACTATCTATCTATCTATCTATCTACCTATCGTTCTACTTCTATCTATCGATCTATCTATCTATCTATCTATCTACTATCTATCCTATCTATCTATCTATCTATCCTATCTATCTATCTATCTATCTAATCTATCTATCTATCTAATCTATCTATCTATCTATCTATCTAATCTCATCTACTTATCTATCTAATCTATCTATCTGATCTGATCTATTCTATCTATCTTATCTATCTATCTATCTATCTATCTATCTATCTATCTAATAGATCTATCTCTTACATCAAAACCAATTCACCGCGGCCTGCCAAATCGGGTATACTTCGCGGGGGGTTTTTGCTTCGCTCTTACTGTTACATTACATAATTATTCAAGACGACACACGATGCCTGCTTCCAGTTTGCGTTTTTTTCTCGCCACTCTCAGTGAGTAGCTGATCCATCAAAAAAAGTTTTTTAAATTGGATCCCAGTGGTTTTCTGAAGGAACCATAACTGCGATTAATCCGGGTGACTTATGAAGCAATGGACAATGGAAAAACACTAAAACATGCTCCGAATTTTGCGTCCCTAATTTTGGGCATTCTGGACATCTAGGTGAGATATCATGGTCAAATTCCGTAGGTAACTCCTGTTACTCCCATGACCTGAAAAAAACTGCGTCAGGTGTTAAAGTAATCTCCCCAAATGCTTTCTGTTGAATCACAATTTAATGTTTGGAATCAGTGTTGAATGTCATACTAAGCCTACCATTCGTTGGCTGAATTTTCCATCGTAGTTTCCCAAACCCTGCATCGATTTTTCTCTTTCAGATGTACTTAGAATTCTTATCTACGTATTTGGGCGATTTTTAATCCGTTATATATAGCAAACGCTGCGTTAGTTGTTATATTAAGGAAACCATTCCTGAAATAACACTCACCCCCACGGTATTTGAATTGCCCTTTTTTGACACTATTGTGTTACTTCCTACTTTAAAGGAGAGCGATTCAATCTTCTTTTATTCTACTTATGAGAACAGCTTCCGTTTTATGGGTCCTGCCATAATATCTCATCCCGGTATTTGGAAAACATGTACGACCGTTCCCCGGAACTAAACTACAACCCCAACTTCCAATCCCGCGGAACGGCCTTAGGTATTAACTCGAGAGGCTGGTTAGGCCCCGCTACTGTCTGCATCCATCACAACCCAAGCTCATTCTGCTTTGTGCTTTTCCTCCTCTATTTCGTAGCATCAATAACTTAGAATCAAAGTTTCCATCCTCTTCTGAGGTAAGCATAAAATCCCTGCAATATTTTTCAGGTGTATGGTACTTCCCCTAGTTCAGTTTCAAATGCGCTTTCTAATGCTGCAAATTCGAGGTAGTTTCTGTATCCACCATGTCCCGTCAAGAACTGAGTGAGATGGTAATTAACTTCACCGTGTTTACGATCCATCCATGGTTTTATCAGAGGTATCAATCTGAATGTCCATCGTCCTTTTTGCGAAGATTCCCATCTCCTCTGCCAATTGCGGAGAATTTCATTGAGCTTCAGATGTTTCCTACGGCGATTCTCCTCCCTGTTTGATTCTCTCATTACATACACTCTGCTGGCCTCGTCTGCAGCCATATCTAGGGGTATAATTCCAGCAACTACGCATATTGCATCTAGTGATATTGTCCTGTAGCTACTATATACTCTAAGACAGCACTGTCGAAATATATAGAGTACATTCTTACGAAAAGTGCCTCTAATAGATCTCGCACAAATTGGTGCGCCGCATAATAAAACAGACATTGTTACTCCAGCAATTAGTATCCTTCGGCTTTGTCGTGGTCCTCCGATATTTGGCATAATTCGCATGTATATTCCAAATGATTTTCTTGAAATTTTCACAGTGTGTTCCTATATGCCTGGAAGGAAAAATAGGCTACTTTTTATTTTGAAATTACATGTGGGCGAGGTGCCACGCCCACTTACTAAATAACTATTAAACGTATCTCGGAAATTAGTAATACTAGAGTCCTCAAATATTGCACGAACAACTTTGACACCTCTATGAACATTGTGAAAAAAATAGGCGACCTAGCAATAGGGGGTGTGGCACATCCCACACCTAATATTGTTTGCCAATACTAAATGCCGCAAATTTAGGAAACTGCAACAGTTACATTTCCAAAATTTTGTACAATAAATTTAAGTGTCAATATGAAGATTTTGTGCAAAAATGGGCAGAAATGAAATAGTGGGCGTGTTATCTCTCATATAAAGTTATACCAAAATTCTTATATCTGGGAAACTATAAAAGTTAGAGAGCACAAATTTTGTACGACTAGCATTAGCTTCAATTTGAATATTTTGGACAAAAATTGGTATACCAGCAATAGTAGGCATGGCACCTCCCCTATAATGAAAATATTAAACTATCATATCTGAAAAAATATAACAGTTAGAGTTCTAAAATTTCGTTGGAGCCACTTTGGTATCAATATTAATATTTAAGAAAAATATGGGCGGAGTAGAAGTAGGGGGCATGGTAGCTCCCATATGAATTAAATGCGAAAATTGGTATATCTGAGAAACTATTGGAGTTAAAATGCTCAAATTTTGTGCAAAGAATTTTGACATCCATGAAAACATTTGTCTAATAAATTAAATACGTAAATTAGTATATCTGGGAAACTATTAGAGCATGAATTTTCAAATTTTGCACGGGAAACATCTATCTATCGAGGGGTGGAGAAGCACAACCCCACTCTAATTTATAGTAATAAAAACAATCTCTAACTTAGGTTTGTATTATAATATTTTTTTTATTTTATTTATCTTTGTTTTGTTTGAATATAATTTTGATGTTTTTAAACAGTTGCAATATTGTTTACATACATGTATTTATTTTTATTTATAATTCTTTAACTATAATTGCGTTTATTTTTAAAAATACACACTATTTTCTTGTCAGACGCAAAATTTATAGTAGTTTTGTAGTTTATTCACTTAATAAAATTTGATGTTTTTTTCTTTGCTTAATATTGATTTTACTTTAAAAGGAGAAAGACTTAATACAAAATACATAGTTTTCTTTAAATTTTTATAAGATTTATGTTTGTATTTCTTAATTCTTTTTTTTATATATTATTCAATATTCTGGTTTGAGAATAGAGAGTAGAAGTAAATAGTAGTAGAGAGTAAGTAAAAAAGGACATAAATACGAGATGATGTGAAAACACACACAAACAGCATGAGAAATAGAACAAAGTTGGGACATTTACAATATAATTTGCAAATGTGTTTTTTTTGTTTGTTTTTTATTATTATTAAAAATAAAATAGTATCTTTAAAAAGAAAATTGTAATAGTTATTTAAAAAAAAATTAAAACAAATACAATTAATTTCAGATGAAATTAAATTTAAAATAAAAATATGCTGCTTCGTTGTATTTTGTTTTAGTTAAGAAGGTGAGCAGGTGTGGGGTGAGAAAAAAATTGAGTTTTTCTTTAATGAGAATGATAAATTAAGGAAGAATTTTGAACTATTGTTATAAATAGCAGTGTTGTATTATTTATTCTTATTGATTTTTTGTCTATTTGTTATACATTTTTCTTAATGTTTTTGTAGGTTTTTTTTTATTATATTCTTGATATTTTGTTTGTTTGTTTTTTTATGGTTTGGCAACTAAAACTAAATTTAATTTAATGTTAAAAATGGTAAAAGCGAAAAATATTTTTAAAAAATAATAGAGAAATTTGAAATGCCTTTTTCACTTTTAAGTAAAATGAATGGCCCTTTCAGGTTTTTATATAAATTTTGTAGTTGATTTTACAATTTTGTTATTTTTGTTTTCATATAAATTGTTAATTACTTTTGTTTGTAGCTAAAACAAAAAAATTTCAGCTTATTCCTTTCCGCACAAAATACAAATTATAATAGTAATAATATATATAAAATAAAAA
The DNA here is from genome assembly GCA_001735545.1 of Phormia regina. Taxonomy (NCBI): domain Eukaryota; kingdom Metazoa; phylum Arthropoda; class Insecta; order Diptera; family Calliphoridae; genus Phormia; species Phormia regina. The sequence continues at coordinate 6,684 of MINK01177460.1, forward strand.
ATAAGAAAAAGAAATATAATTAAAATTAATAACTAAAAATTACGCGGTTTTACACTTTTTAGCACACGGTGGCTGAGGCAGCAGCTGTGTATCATCAGCTTCTAGTCAATTGATTTGCAAAGTTTTAGCCTGCTCCCAAGCAAAACCGTCACGACCGAAATGGCCATAAGTACTTGTGCGCTGGTAGATGGGATGTTTCAAGTTGAGGTCCCTTTAGAAAAAAAATTAAACAGTTAATATTTTATAGCAAAGTTTTATGTTTTGTATTAATTTCTAACTTACTTAACAATCATGCCAGGTCTCAAATCGAAGTTCTTCTTAACTATATCCAATAATTCCTTTTGTGTCTTGTGTGAGGTGCCATAATCGAAGACTGTTATGGATAGAGGTTCTGCCAAACCAATAGCATATGATACTTGCACCAAACAACGTTTACATAAACCAGCCTTAACCAAAGATTTTGCTACCCAACGTGCAGCATAGGCAGCTGATCTATCGACTTTAGTGTAATCTTTACCCGAAAAGGCACCACCACCATGAGCACCCCAACCGCCATAGGTATCGACTATGATTTTACGTCCAGTCAAACCAGCATCACCCATGGGACCACCAATGACGAATAAACCGCAGGGATTTATGTGTACAACGGTATTGGCATCTAAATATTTGGCGGGAATGACTACTTTAATAACTTTATTCATAACTTCAGCGCGTAAATCATCGAGGCTGATCTTTTCAGAGTGTTGCAAAGAGACGACAATGGTATGGACACGTTTGGGCACAGCAGCGCCTTGATCAAATAAGTATTCACAAGTGATCTGGAAAGAAATAAGAGAAAAACATCATTTATAATATTTTAGATATAAAAGTATTTACAAATTATTGGACTAAGAGACACTCAAAATTCGTTATCGAAGAAGTCTTAACACTTCCGCTAGTCTTATCTAAAGTTTTTTCCCAAAAGAAAAATCTTTTGCCGAGCATGATTTATGTTTAAGGCAATAGTTTATTTAAATTCATATACATTTAGTCTCATTCTTACCTGTGTCTTAGAATCAGGACGAGCCCACCAGAAATCACCAGAACGACGTAATTCGGCAATTTTCTGATTCAATTTGTGCGCCAATACAACAGTCAAGGGCATACATTCCTCAGTTTCATCAGTGGCATAACCAAACATAATACCCTGTTTTTTTTTTTAATTTTTAATAAAATAAATATAAATTATTTATGAAATTTTCGAATAAAATTTAAATAAAAACAATTAACAAAAAACAACAACATTAGTACAATTTAATTAAATTAAACAAACAAGCAATAAGCGAGCAACAAGCAATGAGTTTATAGAACTAAATAAAATATTAGTTTTTTTTTAAATGTTAGTAAGAAAATAAAAGAAAATTATATAAAATAAATAAAAAATGTTTGTATGTGTGAATGACTACAGTTAAGAATAATGGTTTATTTAAAAAAGGACCAAATCGCTACAAAATTCAACCAATAATCGTGGAATTACAAAATTTTGTAAAAAAAAGAGAATTTTTGTGAGAAAAAAAAAACTAAATCGAAAACTAACACCAAATAAAATAAGTGTGTAGACAGAGAAATAAAATATAAAAAAACTTGTTATTATTTTACTTTAAAAAAAAAACTAAAATAAAATAAAATTTTGAAACAAAATTCCAATAATTCTAAATTTCTTTAATAACAAGTTTTTTTTTTTGTTTAAATTTTTATTGTGCCCTAAAAAATAAAGTTATTATTGTATGTGTGTGCTTTAGCAATATTTTAAATAAACTACAAACAATTATTTGCAACACAAATAATTAGTTTAAAAAGAGGCATAAAAGGCAGCCTATTTAAAAAGAAAATTTATATATGTTCTATGTACAAGAAAAAAAAAGAAATAATAAATTCTTTGTAAGTAACAACAAAAGTTTTAATCATTATTATTTGCACACCTGATCTCCGGCACCGATTTCTTCTTCGCAACGGTTAATATGTACTCCAGCGGCAATTTCTGGCGATTGCTGGTCCAAGGCTAACAATACATTGCATGTTTTATAATCGAAACCTAGTTTTGGATTTGTTTGATTTTTTTAAGGTTTTTTGGATATGAGTTTTTTTTTCGATTTTGTTTAATAGAAAAAGAGAGAAAAATTGCACACATAAAAATTATATTAATGAACCATTTGTTAAAATATAATTGTTTGTTTTAAATGATTTTGTTTTTTTTTAACACAATGATAAAATAGTTACTGGTATTGAAAGTTTTTCATATCATAACAAAAATAGAAATTTTTGAATTTTTTTAAGTTCAAAAAATATAAATTTTGGAATTTTTTTCAAAAATGATTTTTTTTTTCAAACTAAATTCCATTCCCAGGGTTTGAATACCTTTTAGCTAGTTTATCATTGTGTCAAAATTTTGTTTCTAATAATAACCCCATGAAATGATTTTTTTGGACAATCACAAACATAATAAATTTGAAAAAAAGTACAATCATTGCCCACGTTGCCTTCTGTAAATAACCTGAAAAAGAACTTAGAATTAAGCCCCCTTAATGACATGCACATGTGAAAATTTTAAATAAAACTAAATTTCAATAAACATTGATTGCCTTTTTTTAATTTTTGGAAGTTTTTTTTTTTAATGATGAATTAAATAGATCGTTTTTTATTGCTTTATGTTCTGAAAATAACCGTAGATGATGTATGAATGACACAAGGACATGTCGTTTTTACCCACCCCCTTTCTTATAAGTTTTATTTGTTTCTTAATATTCTAAATCCATTTCATTACTCTGATACTATATAATGAGTCACAAAATTGAGAAATACATGCTCTTAAGTAGTCTCAATAAATGTATGTCTTTCATTAAGAGACTAAACTTGAAATTATGATACACCAAATAAACTTAGCCGACCAAAAACTGACCTTATACTTGTTTTATATTCTTTTCAATGTCCGCAATGTCAAAAGTAAAAAGGTAATTCAGTCGATATTGTCAGCAACAGCTAATTATATTATATTATGCATTGTAGAGCGAGCTGTGATATTGCACAAGTGTTTGTTTTGCAACAAACAAGTCCTCGCATTGTTGTTGAATATTTTGTCTCCAAAATGAGGCATTAGGTGACATGGAAAATATTTTTAATAAAATCCATTATTCAAGCGATTTGTAGAAATCGCACGTCTGTCTCAGTGCATAAATTTGCGATCCAGAAACGCAAATTTGATTTTAAAAAAGAAAATATGTACAGTGGGCTCACAGCTTATTTCGTGTTTTTAGTTTTCAGTAAAATTTTACTTGATAATATTCTT
>MINK01177464.1:10222-21707 GCA_001735545.1 Phormia regina
TCTATTCTATGGACTATACTATAGACCATTATATGGACTAAACTATAGTCTATATTTTGAACTAGACTATAGTCTATTCTATGGGTTACATTTTGTATTAATATTGTTTCGAGGAATATTGGTTGTTCTTTATTACCCGATTACTCGTTTAACTCTTTTTATATTCAAATTTAAAATTTTCCCAAAATTTCATATTTTGTTTTCTGTTGTTGTCACTTTGTTGTTGTAGCCTCTTTGGCCAAGATAGGCTATATGTCTATTTCTGAATAGACTATTAGTTATTTCTGACTAGACTATAGTGTTTTATATAGACTATGTATAGCTTTATTGGACTAGACTATAGTCTATTCTTGGATTAGACTTATAGTCATTCTGTGGACTTGATTATAGTCTATTTATGGACTAGACTTAAGTTATTCTATGGATCTATACTATAGACCATTAATATGGATAAACTATAGTATATATTTTGAACTAGACTATAGTTATTATATGGGTTTACTTTTGTATTAAATATTGTTGAGGAATAGTGGGTGTTCTTTATTACGATTAATCGTTTGAACTCTTTTTTATTATTCAAATTTTAAATTTTTCCACGAAATGTTATATTGTTTTTTTCATGTTGTTGTCACTTTGTTGTTGGTGCTTTTTTGGCCAGGGTGCTTTCATTTTTTTTTCTTTATAGATGGATGGGAACAGGCATGTGTTTTAAATTTATACATTTTCCAAACATCCGCTTATAAATAAAGGGGTTGCGGCTAGACAAGGTGGTCCAAGGGTGAATGTACGCTCATCCATATAATCTACTTTTCAAAAATGAGAATCAATAAAATGATATGGAAGCACTAGACAAAGTTACGGGGTAACTTTATGATAAGAAAGTTTTTTTTTTTTTTCTTCTATAAAATATTTGCGTACATTTGTTTTGTTGGAGGTACGAATAAACGATACTATACTCAAAGTGCCATGTAGTTGGCTGGTATTTAAGTTTTTGTTTTTGTGCTTTAACTACATGTTGCTGTTGTTGGTCTTCGTTGTCGTTGTTTGTTATTGTAGGTCTACGGGATGCGAACACAGCAAGCCGGAGCAGCAGCAACATTTATGTATTAATTCTTTAGATAATTTTTTTTTTTTTCGTTCAACTTATAATAGAGATTATATAGCAATACAAATGTGGTATAAATATAAATTTGTATAATCAAATATATTTATGTTATGTATTGCTGTTGTTGTTTGTTTAATTGTTGAGTATCAACTTTCTAGAAATAACAAAATATTAGCAGTAGCGAAACAATTAAGTGTTCGATGTTTAAAATTATAATTTAAAGGACAGGGTTTAAAAACGAGTGAGGGGAAAGATAATATTGTAGGGCAGGAAGTGGTAGGAGTTTTGGTTTTTTTAATTTAAATCATATGTTGTTGGTATGATATATGGTGAAAGTTTGTTTTGATATTATTTGGCATTAGCATATTTATTTGAAATTATTATATTTTAGTATGTGTGTGTATTGTATGATATATGAAATTTTTTTCTTTCGTATACACACAGGTTGCAGTTTTTATTTATTTTATATTTCGTTTATTATATGTTTGTGTGTAATGTATGTACTGTAATGTGTATTATTAACTGCTTAACATACTCATACTTCTTATTAGAATATATTCTTTTTCTTTGATGATTTGTTTAGGATTTCTTTGATGAGTTCTTGTTTATGTATATATGGAGATAGAGAATTTTTATGTTGTTGTTGTTTGCTGTATATTTCGATAGATTAATGAAATGCATTTCCTTTGATGTTACATTTTATAATGAAAGTGTTATTGGTGATGATGTTGCATGATGAGATCTTTCATGATGCTTGTAGTTGGTTTAATTGTGTATGTGTGTGTCGCGTCTTAATTAATGAATTGAGTATAAAGGCAACAAAAAGAAGTGGTATAATCAGATGAACGTATTAATGAAAGTATTTTAGAAAGATTTTGAAAATATTTTTGAAGATAAAACATAAATACTTTCTAATGGTTTGTATAAGAGATAGTGATATCTATCGTTTGAAATTTGTTTGTTTTGAAAATTCACAAAAAAATAATGCATATTTATTGGGTATTTCAGCAATAAACATTAATGGGTTTTTTCAGTTAAGAGTTTTCATTTGAAGGTTTTATAATATTTTCAATCATCATGAAATGATTTTTGTTCTCATATTATTCTTTTGAATCTTATTTTATTGATATTGTTATAGTTATATTTTTGTATAAGGAGTTTTGAAACAACATTAAAGTTATCAAAAATATACTAAACATTAGATTATTATATTATTTTCAATCATAAGAAACAATTTTTTTTAACTAAACAATTTTTGTCTATATCTAATTAATTCCCTTATTTTTTCTCTATAAGAGTTTGGTTCTTCAATAGTGATGAATGGGTTGGTATTAAGATTCGTGATCTATCTCATAAAGATTTGGATTTTTCTTTAGATCCAGAATATAATTGATTATTTTTTTTGTTTTTCTTTAGAAGAAAATTATATTTTCCTCAGATATACAGAGTTTTTTATTTTAAAGCTTATTCTTTTGGACAAATAATAAACTAAGATTTTTTGAGGACTTTTATTCTTTGGAGTAATTTCTTCAATATTAAAAATATAATTTATGATGAATGTTGAGTATACAGGTTTGGCAAATAGATTAAAGGTTACAAATATACTAAATATTAATTTAAGAAATTTTCATCATAACTAAAAATGTTCCTTAAATAAAACAAATCTTTTCTTTGAAATCTGTCTTTCAATTTTTTTTCCCAGTATAAGAGTTTGATTTTTTTTCCAAATAAATAATGACTTGAATTTGGGATTAAGAGGTCTAGCCTCTTATATTCTGAAAATTTGCTTCAAATTCACGAAAAAGCACAGAACTTTTTTTTTTTTTTAAATTTATATTTTTCTCAGTATAAGAGTTTTTATTTGATGCTTTTATTTCTCCTAAATAATTAATGACTTGAATTTTTGTTTCCCAGTTAATCTTTGGTATATAATCTTTACAAAAATAAACAAAAAATACTTATTTATGTTCATATTTATAGTATAAGAGTTTGGAAACAGCATTAAAGTTGCCAAAAATATACTTAACATTAATTTTAGAAAATTTCATCATAACGAAAAATGTTCCTTAGGTTAGGTTAGGTTTCATTGGCAGTCGCCCTAGGCCAAGCTCACTTGGGTCCAAATATAAGGTCCCGCTGTGTTACCATATAAAACCTCCCGCTGCATCAAGGCCTAATCATTTTGACCATCCGATCTATCGAACAACTTCGTGGTCCATACAAAGCTTTGAAGATATAAGATTTGTCTACTAAGGACCTTAGACCAAATAGTTGTTCACGTAAATCCCCAAAGGACGGACAGTGGCATAGAAGATGTTCAGTGGTCTTTTCTTCTTCCACATCTTTGCAACTTCTGCAAAAGTCGTTATAGTGGAGTCCCAGCCTTCTAGCATGTGCTCCGAATGGCCAATGACCTGTAATGATACCAATAAGGTTCCTTAGATGGGTCCTAGGCAGTTTCAGCAGCTGAATAGTTCGCTGCTCTTCCATCTTGGGCCAGATTTTCTTGGACTCTATGCACGTGGGTTCCCTGGTCCATCTTTCCATAGCTTCAAGATGAAATTTGCGGGTTATTTGCTGCTTACCTATTGTTAACGGGCCGCCTATATCATCGATGTAACCATATTGGTTTGAATTGGCTCCTTCGCAGTTGCCGTTATTGTCCCCGTGTCCTGGAACCCAAGTGAGGGTAACCAACGAATTTGTTTCCAAAATAAGATTTTTCTGAATGCCTTTACTTAGTGGTATAAACCAAATCAATTAAAACAATTTTAAAATAAAAATTAAAAAACTCTTTAAAAAGTAATTGTATAAGAGTTTCCACAAAAAATGTTTGAAAAATATAGAACAAATATTAAAGTACAACAATTTTTAATGATTTTTATAAAAAGAAAGCTGAAAGGTATTTAATTTTGTATTTTAAAAGCAGTATAAGAGTTTCAGTTTAAAGATTTTGAATGAAAATTACTAAAATTTAAAAGACTTTTTTAAAAAGAAAACAAAGTTATTTAATTTTATATTATAAGTGTAGTATAAGAGTTGCAATATAAAGTTATTCAAACATTATAACAGTTTACTTTTAATTTGTATTAAAGATCGAGCAGCTTTATACGTATAAAATATTGATTGATTTTTTTAGTATAACAGTTTTCTTTGAAATTATAACAGTTTATTTCAAATTGTTTTAAAAATGTAATTATTTTAAAGGTTTTATATCATTTAGATATGAAGAAGATTTTATGTAAAACCGTTTTTGTACAAAGTTTTATATAGTAAAAGAGTTTCAGTTTAACAATTTTGAAAATTATAACAGTTTCGTTTTTAATCAGTGATAAATATTCACCTGTTTATTACGTTTAATAATGTTTTTTTTAGATTATAACAATTTTATTTTAAAATGATTAAAAATTATAACTATAATATAACAGTTTATTTTTAGATTTTGCTGGGTCGTATAACAGTTTTTGTATCCTGTATTATACAATTAAAATAGTGTATTTTCCAGCTATGTAAAAAATATAAGTTATTTTCCAACGATTTTTTATTAAATGAAAATATAATGTGTTATATTAGTATAACAGTTTTAGTATTAGTATTATAAAATTATAACAGTTTTTGTAGAAGAGATTTTTTAATTATAACAGTTTATTTTTCAGTATATGCAGGAAATATAACAGTTAAATATCTTAAATTTTTCATCAAAATAAAATGTTTTATAACAGTATAACAGTTTTAAAATAAAGTATTATAAAATTATAACAGTTATAATTTAAACTATTAAAAAATATTAACGTTTTTTTTATCAAATTATAAAAATAATTTTTTCAGTATAACAGTTTTTGGGAAAAGTGTTATAAAATTATAACAATTTTTTTTAACTATTTTAAAATATTAAAATATTCTTTCATAAATAATTTTATTTTCAGTTACAGAAAAAAAGTATAACAGTATAACAGTTTTCATAAAAATTATTATAAAAATATTAAAGTTTATTTTGATATTAAGCAAAAATTATAACAGTTTACAACAAATTAAGCTTTAGAAAATTATGAAAAATTTTTTATTATAGTATAATAGTTTTCTCGGAAAATGTTATAAAATTATAACACCTTTTTTTCAAAACCGAGATAAACATATAACGGTTTTTCTTTAGAAATATTATTAGATAACAATGCAAAAATTTTATTTCTCACAGTATAACAGTTTTAAAACAATGTTTTATAAAATTATAACAGTTTATTGCTATACTGTTATACTTATACAATAGGTTTTTTTTACAATTATTATTATTTTGCATAACATAACTGTTAGTATAACAGTTTTCTCTGAAAGTGTTATAAAATTATAACAGTTTATTTGTAAACTATATTGCAAATATAACAGTTTTTTTTTACAAATCTTATTAGCTAACACTGCATTTTTTTATTTCTAGCAGTATAACAGTTTTTAAATAATGTGTTATAAAATCATAACAATTTATTGTTAAACTGTGACACAAATACTACAGTTTTTTACAATTTTTATTAGTTTGCATTGCAAAAAAAATTTGTTATTAGTATAACAGTTTTAGAACAAAATTTTATAAAATTATAACAGTTTATTTGTAAACTATTGTACAAATATATATTATTAGCTGACATTGCATAAATTTTATTTCTAGCAATATAACAGTTTTCTCTGAAAGTGTTATAAAATTATAACAGTTTATTTTATAATTGTTATAAAATATATAAAAGATTTTTTTATATATTATTAGTTTTGGGCACAGAAATTTATTTTAGCAAGTATAACAGTTTTTGTGCAAAGTATTATAAAATTATAACAGTTTATTTTAGAACTGTGATAAAGATATTATGGATTTTTTTTAATATTATTAGTTTTTAGCAAAGAAAATTTATTTCTGCTAGTATAACAGCCTTTGTAAAAAGTGTTATAAAATTATAACAGTTTATTTCAAAACTATTCTAAAATTATAACAAGTTTTTGCAGATATTATTATTTTACATTGAAGAAAATTTATTTGTACTAGTATAACAGTTTTTGCGAATAGTGTTTTAAAATTATAACAGTTTATTTTGAACGTATGGGTTAAATATAACAATACTTGTTATTAGAAAACTGTTATACAGTTCGAAATATTATTAGCTGATTTAATTAAAAAATTAATTTAATTAAAATATTGATCCTGTTTTTTTAGTTTATAGAACGAAATTTAAAAAAAAAAATCGTTTATTCTACTTTATCTTCCAAATTTTTCCTTTTTTTCAAGGTTATTTTTTCTTTTAATTCTAATATATTGATTTTTTCCTTTAAAAATAAAATTATAATTACGTTTTGCCTTTTTTCATTTATACAAATCTTAATCGTTTATAATTTTTCCTTGAAAAAAATCCTTATACATACATTTGAATTTTCATTTCCCTTTCCTGATAATAAAGGAACAGAATAGAATACCGAAAAGAAAACTCAATTCAACTCATTTTATAATTTCATAAAGCATCTCTCAGCATCAACTCAATGGCAATTAAAATACACATACGCACACACAAACATATACATTTACATACACAAACATTAATTTCTAACTGATTAACTGTTATCAAAATCGCCTTTTGACATCCCTAAGCTCAAACAAGAAGCTTATAACAACAACAACAACAGTCTAACAATATACATCACGATAAATTTGACACCCACAAGTCAAAACCCAATAAACTTTTCTCAACATCAGCAACAACAACAAACAGAAAAACTTTTACAAAAGGAAATTTGACAACAGGGCATAAAATGTAATATAAAGCAACAACAACAACACAAATATTCAAACAAACATAATGCATACCATTACTAAGAAGAATATGTTGTAATGAAGCAACAACAACAAGAACAGCAACAACAAAAATAATTTTGATGTAAAATAGATTAGAATGGCCACAGAAAACATTTAAAATACTATTTAAAAGCAAAAAAACAAATTTAAAATACACAAATACACTAACAAAAAACAAAAATTACAATAAAAACATTCATAGCAAACACTAACAACATCAATAGCATCGATAAATACTCAAATCTTATTTTAGTTTTTGCAATAGAAAAGAGTAAAATAATGAACAAAAACAATTACATGAGTATTGTATAGTTGTTTTTGTTATTACACTTAAGAAAGCTTAGGCACACACACACACTCACATACACAAACTAATTCTTTTTCACTGCAAGAGATGATGATTTGCCAAAGAGTAATTTGCAACAATAGAGAAGATGTAAACAAACATTTACAAACACACATATAGCATAAGACAATTTGGTTATATTTTCTTTTATTTTGGGGGAGCATTGGCAAGGAGACCAAAAAAAACATGAAGAGATAAAGAGAATAGAAAAGGAGTTGCCATTAGGAGAAAAATAAATAAATTTACTTTTTACTACAGAAAATATTCAATAAAAAAAATTATTTTTATAGACAAAATTTTCGATAAAATTTTTATTTTATATAAAATTTTCAATAACAATTTCCTTTTTTGAGAGAAAATCTTCGATAAAAATTCTCTTTTTTTTATGAATATTTCCGTGAAAATTCTCTTTTTTGGAGAAAAATTTTATTTTTAAAGAGAAAATTTTCGGTAAAATTTCTTTAAAAGAAAATTTTTAATAAAAATTTCTTTTCAATAAAAATTTTTTCTAAAAGAATTTTTTTTTCAAAAGAAAATTTTCAACAAAAATTTTTCTTTTTTATTGAATTATCTCATTTTATAAAAGCTCTCTTTATAAAGAAAATGTTCGTTAATAATATCTCCCTTTACAGCAAAACTGTTTTATAGAGAAAATTTTGGATAAAAATTTTCTAAAGTTTAGTCTATAGTCTGATCTAAAGTATAGTCTATAGTCAGGCCTATAGTCTAATTTATAGTCTGGCCTATAGTCTAATGTATAGTCTGGCCTATAGTCTAATTTATAGTCTGTCCTATAATGTGGCTTCTAGTCCTATAATCTCGCCTATAGTCTAGTATATAGTCTGGCCTATAGTATATAGTCTGGCCTATAGTATATAGTCTGGCCTATAGTCTAGTCTATAGTCTAGCCTATAGTCTAGTCTATAGTCTAGCCTATAGCCTAGTCTATAGTCTGGTCTATAGTTTAGTCTATAGTCTGGCCTATGGTCTAGTCTATATTCTAGTCTATAGTCTGGCCTATAGTCTAGACTATAATCTGGCTTTCAGTCTAGTCTATAATCTGGCTTCTGGCTTATAGTCTAGTCTATAATCTGGCTTTCAGTCTAGTTTATAATCTGGCCTAAAGNCTAGTTTATAGTCTGGCCTATGGTCTACTATATAGTCTAGTCTATAATCTGGCTTATAGTCTAATCTATAATNTGGCTTTCAGTCCGGCCTATAGTCTAGTCTATAGTCTGGCCTATAGTCTGGCATATAGTCTGGCCTATAGTCTAGTCTATAGTCNNNCCTATNGTCTAGTCTATAGNCTNTCTAGNCTATNTTCTGTCCTATAGTCCTATAGTCTGGTCTATAGTTTAATCTATAGTCTTGTCTATAGTATGGCCTATGGTCTAGTCTATAGTCCAGTCAATAGTCTGGCCTATAGTATGGCCTATAGTCTGGCCTAAAGTCTAGTTTATAGTCTGGCCTATAGTCTTGTCTATAGTCTGGCCTATGGTCTACTTTATAGTCTAGTCTATAATGTGGCTTATAGCCTAGTCTATAATCTGGCTTTCAGTCTGGCCTATAGCCTAGTCTATAGTCTGGCCTATATTTTACTCTATAGTCTGGCCTATAATCTACTCTATAATTTGGCCAATAGTCTATAGTCTGGTCTATAGTCTAGTCTATAGTCTGGCCTATAGTCTAGTCTATAGTCTGGCCTATAGTCTAGTCTATAGTCTGGCCTATAGTCTAGTCTATAGTCTGGCCTATAGTCTGGCCTATAGTCTAGTCTATAGTCTGGCCTATAGTCTAGTCTATAGTCTGGCCTATAGTCTATAGTCTAGTCTATAATCTGGCCTATAATCTAGTCTATTATCTGGCCTATAGTCTAGTCTCTAGTTTGGTCTATGCTTTAGTCTACATTTCTTTTTTTTAAAGAAATTTCATATACAAATTTTTTTTGGCCATCTCTCTGGCATCTCTTTTTCTAATTGTCCCCTTAAGTGAGAGTGTTGAAATTTATTTTAGAGGGTATTACTTTTGTTTAGAGAGCACTCCACATATTACTTTTCATCTAAAAAGTATAAAACACCTTAAAAGAGTAAGAGCATTATTACTGTTTATTTCGTTTTAGAGAAGAGTAATAGTTAGTTTGAATTAGAGAATGTTCTCCCACGCATACTATAACGCGCCAAAATATTCAATATTACTATTTGCAAAAAAAAAAAACAGAAGTGTACTAAACAAAATCTCATTTCGTGGAGTGGGTAGGGCGGGGGGAATTTTAGTTTTGTTGTTGTAGTAGTAGTTGTTTTGTTAGTTTCTTTTTGTACTTTTTGCACTATATTACTGTGCATTCATATCTAATAGGGACTAGTGTTTGTGTATTCACCCATAGATAATAACGCATACTTAAAACAAAAAAGAAAAAAAAAGCTCTTAAACTTTTTAAGCAACTAAAAATAAGTTGTATGAAAAAAAAACAAGAAGAAAGAATAACAACAATATTAAAATAATTATAATAAAAATAAAACAATCTTACTAAATACAATTAAAAGAAAGAAAAGAAAAAAAAAACAACAATTGTGTTGATTATATTTCTCTATAGAAAATTAAATATAGAGTACATGTGTTTGTTTGTTGGTATGCTTTATTGATTGTGTTTTGTTTTATTTTTTATCGCCATTTTTTTTTTCTACTTGCTCTTAATAATCTACAATACTCTTGGGTATTTTTAATAAAAGTAAGTACTTTTTTTTATACATATGTACATATATGTTTGTAAGTAATATGTGAATATGTTTTAAACTGTTGTTTTTATTGTTGTCATGTTGAGAGTTTTTTTTTCTTTTTGCTATAAACACACGTTTATACAAATATATAAATATTATTATATATATATTTTTTTTTCGGTACGATTACCTTTTGGCCTCGGCATTCAAAAAGTAAAAACTTTGTATATATGATTTTTTTTGCTCTTTTTTTTTTTCTTTTTGCAAAAAAAAAAAAAAGTATGAGAATGAGTAGGTGTAGATTGCTTACACTCTTGTTTGTTTAGTATTTTTACTCTGTGTTCAATATATTTTGTGTGGTATAGGTTAAGAACGAAACTACCCATCATATATAATATAATATTTTATATGATTTTTATTTGTTATACTCGTCATCTGTTATACTAAAAAATAAGACTAGGTATGTGTATATGTATGTAATACGTGTGCATATTTTATATGTTTTAAATTGACGAATATTATGCGGGTTTTTATCTGTTTCTTTTCATATATATTTTTTTCATGTTTTATATCGCCTGCTCTTCCTTCTCTCTAATGTTCCTGGTTTTATGCACTTTTTTTTGTCGTTTAAATGTGATTGGGGAAGTGGTGGGTGGTAATGGTCAGTAGTTGTTATATTTAAATTAGTTTGCTCAACTACAGTTGTAGTCAATTTGTACATTTTTTGGGTAGATAACATGGTTATGAAACAATTTTACTCTTCTATTTTGTGTAGCAGGAAAAAAATTTAAATACACTTTTGAAAAATTTTAACCCACAAAATTTAAAAGAAAAAAAATTAAATAAAGAATATATAGGTATATCATTTTCTAATATAAATATTTTGAAATAATGTTTCTAAATAAATTTCTGAAGAGAAACATTTCTTAATGAACAAAATTTTGAGAAAAATAATAATTAAATTGAGTTACTTAAAATTGCTATATTTTTAATGGTTATATTTTAAATTTTTAATAATAATTTCTTTATTTTATTTTTTATTAATTTATCAAAAAGATAATAATTTTTAAATAAAAAAAGAGTACAAATAATTAAAAAAAAATACAAACAATTTTTAATACAATTACAAAAAAAAAATAAATAAATAAATAAATAAAAAAAAAACAAATAATTTTTAATAAAAAAAATTAAAAATAATTATTAATAAAAAATTTTCAAAATAATATTTAATTTTATTAAATATTATAAAATTATTATAAAAATTATTTTTAATTATTTGTAATTTATTTAAGTGTTTTTGTAAAAAATTATTTGTTATTTATTTGAAATGTTATTTTAAAAAATAATAATTAAAAAAAATGACTTTTTTATAAAAATTTATTTATAATATTTTTTTTAATTAATATTTTATATAAAAAAGTCAAATTTTGTTTTTTTTTTTTAATTATTACAAATAATTAAAAAAAAAAAAAAAAAATTTAAAAAAA
>MINK01177465.1:0-12125 GCA_001735545.1 Phormia regina
TTTAAGAAAAATTTATTAACTGTGCGTATGCGTAACAATTTTGAACAAAATAACATACAATATTTGGCTAAGGTCGTAAAGAATAAAATCACAAAAAAATTGTATAATTTAATGATGTTCTAGCCCTGATCAATACCATAAAAAATTATATGTACGCATGTATGTAGGCATCCTTTGAAAAATCTTTCTAAATACATCAGAATATTGAATATTTTTAAATTCATGCAAATTTTGTCAGTAAACATTTTACTAGAACTAGAATCCTAACAAAGAGTAACTATACTTTTTTATTACCGAAAATTAAAATATATATTTTTTATTTCCAGATATTCCTGAAAGGTTCCATGAAGAAAATTGTTGGACCACTTAAAATGATTGTTGTTATAATAATTTTCACTAAATATATTATATTTTATCTTCTTTGTAATTATTTGTTCCATCGAATAAAATATATTAAGTTTTAAAGATGTCCAATATCCATTCTAATGGTATTTTTCGTCGAAAATGGCGATTAATTCAGTGAAATGTTGATATCAACATTTTAATGATCACATAAGATTTTTTTGCTGAATATTAGGTTAAAAAAATTATTTTTAAAATTTTAATATTTCTTTAATTTTTATATTTATAAGAAAGTAAAACATGAATTTTTGGAATTATGAGATGTCCTTTAGCTGAATAATAATGTCTGTCCATCCGTCTATACATAAGGGTTTAATGGATCAAAAATTGCACCTAAATAAGGAAAAAGTGTTATTCGAATTTTAGTAATCATCTTCTACTTTTTTATTTATTAGTTAGTAAGAAATGCATTTTTAGAATTATAAAATATTTTTTAACCGAATGGCAATGTCCATCAAACATAGCACTTAATTCAGGGAAAGATGATATCAATTTAGATTTTATGTTATTATATCAATCAAGGAGAAAACTAATATATTTTTTCTGGAATTTTAAGACTTTTTGAAGAATACAAATGTCAGTCTCTCCGTCCGTCTAACTTTGGAAACTTGCCAATTCAAAATCGATTATTTTTGGACTCAATAAAGATATCGACTTAAAATTTTTTTATTCGCTAGATAGTTTTATTCTTTAATAAATTACAAAAATATGATAAAATCAGTTGAAAATGTTGGCATAAATATTGGAAAAACTTGACCAACATCTTTCAAAGTTGATATTGTTGAAATTTCAAGTGAATCTATCTCGAACAATAATGGTACATACAAGCATGTTTTCTAAAGGATTTATCAAAGACTTTATGTTGATGTAAAAATCTTGGAAAACAAAAAATCGACATTAGTACTCTATTTTCAATCCCCATAGCTACGTGCCTGAAGCGTAAATGGGATTCCGAACTCAAAATGTCACAGTCGTACGCATTTGGAAAATTTCATGTAAATCCAACAAATTGATTAAAAGTTACTGTTTTTTTTTTCAATTCTGTTACAATAAAGCAAAGAAAATGTCTGCAAAGCAGTAAACCATTTGAAGTTTTAATTTTAAAGGACTTTTTATTTTAAAAAAAGCGCTGAAAATTTATGAATATATAATTTTTTAGTCTTTTTCAAAAAGTCGTAACAAATTCTTAAATTTGACAGCTACTAATAAGAAAAGAACACAAAATAGCTAAAAGATTTTGATTGAAATTAATACATAATTTTGTCTTTTTAATTCGCTACCGAACTTTATTAAAAACAATTATTTCAAAATTAAATTAATCGTATTTTTTTAACATTTTACTCCAACCTATAAAAGCAGGGTTCTTGCGTGTTGGGGAAACTTAAGTGAAAATGCTTTTAAAATGCAATAGAGTAAGTGAATGATTTTCTAACTGTTTAAATCGAGTTAAATTGTTAAATTTTAAACTCGTTCTTTAAATTTTTCTTAATAAAATTACGGCATTTAATTGTTAAAAGTGAGTTGCCTGCTTTGCCAGAGTTTGAGAAAAAATAGGTTAAATTGGATTTTGAAAAAGATCAGTATGGCTGAATGTCCTAAAAAAAAGAATTATAGAAAAATGATAGATTTAGA
Organism: Phormia regina; assembly: GCA_001735545.1. Taxonomy (NCBI): domain Eukaryota; kingdom Metazoa; phylum Arthropoda; class Insecta; order Diptera; family Calliphoridae; genus Phormia; species Phormia regina. The sequence continues at coordinate 2,035 of MINK01177465.1, forward strand.
GCTAAAAAAGCTAAACTAGCAACACTGATCTTTGCATAGAAAATAATATTAAATTTTTTAATTAACAAAGCGGTTTCATTTTATATCAAATGATAAGCAAAAATATAAGAAATTGCAGTAATAAAATTTTAGTAATAGTTTTTTTTCAAATTTTTAACTCATTTAATCATATACATGATTGATTTAATAAATTTTTAAATGGATTTTTTTCTCCTTTTACGTTTTTATTCTTTTGTATTCATTAACAACTGATATAATAATATGAGAGAAAAAAACCCTTCACAGAAAAAAGCAAAAAATAAAATCAATCATCAAATATGTTAGTAAATAAGTCATTCAATTAAAAACTTGTTTGAATTAGCAGCTTTTACCAAAAGTTTAATATTAATTATTAAAAATTGTAAAAAAAATAAAATTGGGATAAAATTTCCTATTAAAAATATAATCAAATGAAATAAGAGGATTAAAAATTTAATTGAGATATAAAATCTTAGTTAAATCTGATTCTTATTTCAGTTTTACTTGAATATATTTATAAAATTTTAATGCAAAATTAAACAATTGTGTTAACTGAGAAATATATGGTAATCATATTTTTTGTGTATGATTTAATATTTTCTAAATCATTTTATTTAAAAATTATTAAAGAATTTATTTATTTATCTAAAATAATACCGCAAAATGCATAATATTCTTACATCTGGAAACATATATTTATATAGTTTTGTTGAACAGAAAAAAAAGCAATATGAATCCAATGGTATAGAAAATTAAATCAACCATACCATTCTAGAATGTAACTAATTTCAGTGGAATTCATATTTTATAATTTATTGCAACCACATGATTTATACAGAATGCAAACATATTCCATGATTTACATTCATTTAAGAGGGCTGTAATCACTCGTATGCTTTAAGAATCAAGTACTTTCACTCATGATGATGCCTTCGTTAGTAAGTATGTGTAGTATGTAGACTTTGAAAGGAGTTTCTGAAATATTAACGCGGCATATGTTACAATTTCCGCATTAAACATAGAGAAAAAGAGACAGACATTAACAATTTGACTGGCAAAGATTATTGTACCCAATGCACACCCTTGACATATTAACAATTGGACAAACGGATACAGAATTTTTGAAATATATCTGTATGTCGATGTATGTGTATACAAATACATATTTGTTTAATACATGTTTACAAGATGAAATCCATCTTAAAATTATATACTCGAACTGATCAATTACATTTGAAATTCATTTTCAAATGTCATATGTTTTTGTTTTTTTTAAATAATTCATAGTAGTAGAGACATAAAATAAATATGTATGTATATGAGTACTTGTAGATGCACACACATATGAAATCAATACTGCTACTATTTTACATTTATAGTTTCATTATTCTATGGCTGGGATCAACCTCTCAAATATAAAATTTAAGAAAAAACGTATAGGGTGTAGATTTAGAATTTTTAGAAATAACAGATCAATATTAATAATGAGGATGATGGCGATGATAATGATGATATTTTCAAGCAGTTGTTTTTCATAATTAACGTTTATACGAGTACTCGTAAAGTAAAATTTAAAATTGAAAAAAATCTTCAGACAATTGAAATGTTTTTATATGAGAATTTTTGTCTCCTTTTGTTTTTGTAGAATTTCTATGTAGTTTATGACTTAATAACAAAAAGACAGGCGTTTATATTTATTCAGAGTATTCTGTGGTATTTGAAATATCTAAAGAATTTAATATAACAATGAAAATAATAGGGATTAATAGATTTGTTTGCAAGAGGATTAAAAGTTAAAAATCTTGATATTAAGAATTCGATTATGATGTAATTATTTTTAGTTTAATGATCTTGTATGTTATTAAAATTATGTGAAAATAATTTATAATGAAATTGTATATGATTTAAAATAGAAAAATTATTACATCATTAAATGTTAGTATAACAGCTTTAGAAAAAATGCAATTTTAGATTATTGAGGAACTGAATTTGACAAAAAGTATTAATAGATGTTACAATATTGATTTAATTTTAGGTAAATAACTAGCAAATAAAATGGATTATCTTAAGAGCAAAAATTTTATTATTACAAAGGGAAACGCTTTATTAATTGAAAAAGAGATAGCAATAATCTTTTTTTTTAAGAAATAAAAAAAATTTAGAGATACCACTGGTAAATGAAGAATTTAAAAAATTCGTGTTAAAAATATATCCGAGAACTTCAAAATCATCCAAATCCACTCGCTAGACTCTTTTCTAAAGTGCAGATATATTCAGAGCTTCGTAGAGCCGACCTACCTTTCGCTAATAAGAAGTCTGTTTACATCTTACTCTCCTTAGAGAGTAAAAATATTTAATTTTACTTTTTTAATATTAACTGTGATGGCAGATTCAGTAAATAAAATAGAAAGTAAATAAAAAAAATGAGTGAATAAGGGCTTTGATCATATTCTTCGAAATTTTAAATTTTCAATGAAACATACAATAATTTTATAGTTAAACAGAAAAAATTATTACCATCATTTTTTTCAATTAACACAATTGTTCAAATTTTTATCAAAATTTAGTAAATATTTTCAAGTAAAAATAAAACAAAAAATAATTACTTTTTTTACAATTTTTAGTAATTGATATAATCACTTTGGTGAGAGGTGCAAATTTGAGGAAGTTNNAAATGTATCCATTAGACGAAAATTATATAGTAGAAAACAATATTTTCTTATAGATAACGCCTTGTATATTCTTCAAATTTCGACCCAATTTACATCAAAATTTGGTTTTTACATCAATATTTCTAGAATTTGGTTTCTTTAACAGCCGATCTTCAAATGGACGAAGGGGATCTCTGAGGAATTTAAAATCCTTGCTTTGTTAAATCAAAGTTTTACGTTGATCATTTTGATGAAAATATAAGTCCTCTCAACGTCGAAATCAATCCTATTCCGGTGACATCAAAAAGATATCTTTATACTTCCATTGGTGACTGAAGTACTAAGGAATGAGTTCGAAATAATCTTAAACACTTTAGAAGATTGATCTTAAAGTTTTAATGTTTTTATTTAATTGATACTACAGATCACTGAAAAATATAACTTTTATAGTTTTAACCACTACGTATGAACTCTTGGACCTTTTATGTTAATTGACTGAAACAACTATCAAATTTTCCTTTAGAGATTACAGTAAATTTTTTGGAACAGTTTGCCGATCTATTTTCAAAGTCCTCGATATCATTGTACACTTTTTTAGTGTTCTTTCAATAATTTTTTACAAGAGTCCAATATCTGTTCACAGACGTTAGCTTCAGACGATTAGGACGATTGACACCTCTTCAAAAAGTATGTTATGGTCTAGACTTCAGAGCGTTCTTAACGTAGTGACATGATGACAAATAAATAAAAATATGTGGATAAAAATATGTGGACAAATAAATATTATTTAGGTAATTTTAGAGTCCACTATATGAAATAACTTGTTTCTTTTTCCACAACTGCAGCTTGAAATACCTGGATTTATTTTAGGAAATTTTGTCTGCTATTGGGTGCTTAACTTATCATCAACATTAAATCGAGCATNAGCAACATACAAATTATTAACAAAAAGCTGNTAAAAACCATCCATTGTATACGTTTTANCGTTCATCGTCNCTGCCCTATTATTGGCTNCTATTTCCGTCTGGAACTTTNTGCTTTCNAGATTGCATTGACCTTAACTTTTCGCACCAAATAGTCAAAGCACTGAGNNAAACCAATATGTTTTTTATTAGATGTGTACGGAGCTCTTTTCAATATGCTTAAAAATTTCTTGACCTTTCCAATATCATGTGGACCTTTCGCTTTCCGAACCAGGTTTCCTATCAAGGGTTAAATTCTGTTTAACTGGCACAGTGATCCAGCTACTTCGACAGCTACATATTTACATTTTAAAGTGTTTTAAAGTAATTCCTCTCTCCTCGAATATCATAACGCTATAATAAGGTCATCTTTAATATTTTCATCTTATTATTTAATAATAAATTTATTATGATTGGTTAAATTGTTAATTTAATAAAGAACGTTTATATAAATCTAAACAAATATTTACTCATATGAACCGACACATAAACACATACATATGTATATAAAACCACAATAATAATTGCAACTAAAATAAATAAAATTAATTCTACACCTCATTNNGCAATTGGGATAAAAATCTCAATTGCCACGTAACGGTATAAAAACAATTGAAAACATCATAAAACTGAACATTTTCAAAATTAACCAAAAATAAAAATCGAAAGAAAAAAAAAACAAGAAAAAGAACAACAATGGAACATCAGAATCATCGTCAGCAGCAACCAGTTGCATCGTCAAAAACGACCCATACAAACAATTGAAAAACAACTGAATACATGCTGTTGGAAACAAGCAACCATACTACATTCTTATTTATTCAGCAACCGGCAACACATTTAAAAAAAAAACTAAATTGCAATGAAGAAATACATGCAACAACAACAAAACTTGCAACAACAACAATAATAGTAATATGTATAATGAAAACTAAGTTTAACAAGAACAAGAAAAAGAACTTGTACTTGAATTTCTTTAGTTTTCTTTATTTTTTTGCAACAAACGTTTAAACGAGTTGCTTGCTGATGTTTTAGTTGTTTTTTTTAAGATATAAACGTAATAAGAATGTTTAAGAAAATCATCATAATCATCAACATCAGCACTGCAATCGTCTCCATAATTTCTATCCTTTTTATAAAATACCCTGCAAGAACAGAGATGAGTATACAAAGATATTGGTTTAGTATGTCACCATATCACATACTTAGCTTATATGGTTATATGTTTAATTCCTCGTCATATTAAGGAATTGAGACAAAAATTAAAATTTTTTCACTTTCCAAAGCTTTTCGGTAAGCTTTTTACCTTTCATCCTACAAATACTAACGGAGCTAGATTTCAATCAGGAAGTCGATCTATGTGTCTTTCAGAAGCTTCGAGACGTAGTACAAAATTCATCTATTTAAAAACTATTCGTCCTTCTGACAAAGTAGAAAATTAAAAAAAAAACTCCTATCGGAGACATATTTTGAAATCTTTACCAGGTAGCGGATATTATCGGGTTTATGTGCCTTTTTTAAATCATTTTTTAAGTCCTAGTTTTAGTAATAAAAATTAAAAATTAGCTAAACAGATTTATAATTATCTGTTAATTTTAAAAATATTTAGGGAACCAAATTTTCAATCAGGAAGCGAAGATATGCGATTTTTTTGAGTTCTGTTTTGCTTTAAAATTTATTTTTTACATTTCTGTGTGGTAGGGTAAAAGGAGCTAAATTTTTGGGTTTTACATAATTTTATTGCTATAATGCTATCGGATTTTACACAGTATTTTTTAATTCTTTTCAATTAACACAGTTGTTGAAATTTTTATCAAAAATATAATAAATATATTCAAGTAAAAATAAAATGGAAAATAAATTAAAATACGATTTTATTTCCTGTACACATTTTTAATTCATTCAATCATCTACTTGATTCATTTAATTAATTTGTAAATAAAATATATTTTCTTTTGTTTTTTTTCAGTTTTTATTAATATAATCATTTTGGTGAGAGGTACAAATTTGAACAAGATTTTAATTGGATGAATTAATTGGTGACTTTTTCTGTGTGTTTCAAATCTTTACACAGAAAAACAAAAGATATTTAAAATTATTATGAATTATTAAATTTGTATTGTAATTTAATTATATCATTTATTAATATAATTAACCATCTAATTGATTATTTTTTAAATAAATTGACAGCTCTTTAAAAAATACAAAAGAAAATGGAAAATTCGTCTATAAAAATATAGAATAATATAAATTTAAGTTAATCTTCAACAGTTTTTTTCCCTTCAAGTAGTTAATATTAGCTATTTTGTAATTGAAGTCGATTTTACTTTTTTCTTCACAAAGGAAAAACTTTAAAATATTGTCCATATAGTTGTTGCCGTCATCCGAGTCTAAAAACAAATCCTAAATCAAGATGACAAATCTGAAAATAGTAATACGTCAAGAAAGGAACATTGAACCACACCCGAAGTTTTAAGACTTTAATGGTATTTAACGCTATTAAAAAAGAGTTAATTAATCGGCCAGAATTCTGACCAAAGTTGAACTGTGATTTAAGTTTTTAAACTCTCAAATATCTTAGATACGTCTGGGGAAACCAAATCAAAAACTCAATTAGGAATCTTAACACAAGTTTTGCCTTATAATCAATATTAATTTTTTTTTATCTATTTATCATGGAAAAATACTTTAGTTATTATTTTTAATAACAACCATGCTTATCGTGATTTCCATTTAAATGAGTGACAAAATAGATTTTTGTACTATAAATTATTAAACTTTATAATGTTATTAAATAGTATCAAGAGAATATGGCTATTGACCTCATGGTATTGGGAAAGCCAGAAAATTGAAAGGATTGAAAATGAAGGAACTCCAAACACATCTGGTAGAAATAGTCTCAATGCTTCGACTATTTGGTGCAAAAATTTTAAGTTAATGCAGAGTTGATAACATATAAAGTCCTAAAAGTTCCAAATAGAAATGCTGCAAAAAAAATTAGAAGCCAAGAATAGGACACGGAAATTAAAACCAAATTTCATACAAAAATACTCAAGTTTTATAACGTATCTGCTTGCAGAATTTTTACAGCTTATGTGTCAAAATTTTGTTTGGTAAATGTACGAGGAAATTCTGAAGGCAAGTTTAAGAGCAAAAAGTGGAAAATATTTCTTATAAAATTTCTAGGATAACAAGCTATATTCAGATCTATAAATATCAAAATATGCATCAATGAATATTTGCAAAAAAGATTTATTCCTTTCATAAGAGAAAACAAAGTGTTTACATATTTTTGGAACCATTTGGTATTATGTCAGTACGGTAATGAAAGCACTGGAGTGGTACCAAAATAATAAAATTTCAAATTTGTCCATAGCTTAGACCAGTGGAGAGATATTTAGTTCTGGTGAAAAGTGAGTTGAAGAGTACAAAAAATATACCGAAGATTTTAATAGAAGATGTGTACACCGTTCTAAATAAGTGATTGATGCAACTATCGAATCTCTAACGGAAGGGTTACCAAAAATAGTCAACAAGTTCATTGGTAGTAGTTGGAATTATAAAAGTTATATTCTCTGTAAAAAATTATAAATTAAATAAAAAAGAAATGATAACTCTAAGATCAACCATATTCAAGTTATTGAATATTTTATGTGTTTTTTCGAACGTTTTCCTTATGTCATATGCTCTACAAGCATTTGTTTTAATCTTATTAAATAATATTAATGTCAAATATTAAAAATACTTATTAAACACTAAAAATTAAGTGCGATCATTACTTAAATCGTACTAAAGTTTCTGCAAAAATAATAATTTATAGTCAACTCCCTACATCCAATTAATGATCTTTCAATTTTTATTATTATTATTATTATTATTATTATTATTATTATTATTATTATTTTCTTTAATAAAATTTATATTCAATAATGTTTTCAAGATGTTTTTAAGATTCCAGAAACTTTCGAAAGCCCATTTAAACTTTATAAGGTATTTTTAAACTTTAGTCAAATTAAACTATAGTAAAATAAACAAAAACTTTTAACAACAATTAATAATATTTTTTATATCATATTTAATATTACCAAATGAACATTTCAATATTGATGTGAACGATGCATTGACTTCGATTTAGACTAATAAATATTTTCTTTAATTCAAAATGTACCACTAAACTTCCAAAAAAAATCATCAACTTTACCTTTTATGTATTAGTGTACAAGTTGAAAAAAAAAATTAACTGTTGAAGAAAATTTCAAAATGAAAGGGGAGAGAAGAAACTTTAAAAACAACAAGGGACATTGTATTAAAAACAAAAAAACTAACAAGTTCAACATTTATTTTGTGTTCAAGTTAATGAAGCCAAACACAAAAGAAGGATGAAGTAGAACAAAAAAGCAGAATGAAGAAGACTAAAATTGCAACTTCTTGTAAAACCATCAAAAAGAAACAACATAAAGCGCCAAGAAACTTATTAACAACAACAAGTGCAAACCATTTCAACTAAACATTCATGCCATCCATCGAACCATACAAACAGTCATCCAGTCAGCCAGCCAGATAGCCAGTCAACCCAACCAAACAAACAAATAACCACCCGATCCACCAAGTCCAGCCATCGAGGAGTAAAAATACCAACAACAAGGAATTTTTATAAACACTCATACAATCAAAGTAAAAAGGTACCAAAGTCTTAACAAATAGCAAGAACAAAAACTTTCATTCGTTCGTTCGTGTTGCATGATGCACTGAGGGAAAATATGAAGCAAAACTAAATCGACACTTTCGGTCGCAATAACTACGACATTTACGATTATTTTACGGCCACTAAAATCAAAAGTGTAATTTACTGTATTGTATCGGTGTAGAATCAGTTGCTGCTTCTGCCGCCGCGGTCTCCACAAACAATAGTAACAAGAATAGCTGCAATAATAACAACAACATGAGTGAGTGAGTGAAATGTGTACTGCTGAATGAAAAAACATCACATTTTTATTTGTGCTGTTATTTTAAGGACACATAACAGTGGAAAGCGAATTTGTTGATAATATTTTATAGTTATAAACAAATTCTCTTTATTTTGTGATCTTAAAATATGTGAATATTTAATAAAATAAAATATTTAATAAAATATTTATAAGTTTAAGAATTTTTTTTAGAATATTTTGTTAAGGAAACGAGAAAAAATGGATATAGTCTGTTAAGATCGATTCCCGTAAAACTTATTTCTGTCAAATATCAACTTGAAACTAATATTCGTATAGGATTTGTGCGCGTTGAAGTGTAAATTTGAATAGTAAAATTGTTTCAAATATTAATAACTGACTCCTTCTTTCTTCTGAGGTGTCTTGGATAATTATTTCTATGGGTTACAAACATCACCACAAACGCATAATACCCCTCTCACCTATGGTGATACAGGGGTGACCAACATTACCTTTACTATAGAAAGTAAACATTTTTTATAACATATCTTTAGAACTAATATCGATAAAATCCTGAAATTTTGGAAAAATAATTATTAATTATTATCATTCTACATAATTTATATGAAAATGGGAAGTGTAGGTTTAGGGGGAGTGATAGCTCCCATACAAAGAAAAAACACTGTTAAAGCATAAGTCTTAAAGTCAAGAAAATCTTTCTCATCAATCACTAAACTTAAAATGAAAATGGAACATATAGGACCAGGGAAAATACACATGATGGAGAATATTTTGTTGATATAACTTTCTCAAAAACATCCATAGGTTGAGATGCAAATTGAATGGATAGGACCTGAGGAAATGCGAAACGAAAATGGCATTGTTAGTAGCATATCTTTATGGTGGTATTCCTCAATTTTTTTGAGAACGGGTTTTCTTATCATGTTGTATAAATGGAAAAATTGCGAAGTTGGGTCCGGAGTTGAGGGTGTACCCCATACAAAGTTAATACTAATTATATTTAATAATTTATTTATTTATTTATTTATTTGTAGAAAAATTATAAAACATTTACTGAAATACTAGCTCACAACCAAATAGACCACCTCGAAATGGTGGCGGGGAGAAGAGTGTTTCCACCGATTTATTGAAAGATTCAAAAGTTGTATTAGAAAATATTTTTATTTAAAATTTTAAAGGGTATAAGTCAAGTGTAAGTTGTACCATGCACTCAGTCGTTTTTCTGTCGGCTGATCCGATATCTTTAATTTTACAGATCATACTCCCGAAGCCCTTAAGAGTCAAATATGCTATTTTACTTTATGATATAGGAACGGAGTAAGTGCGCCAATACAGTAGGAAAACAAAGGTTTCAATACAACTGCAGCAAAAACCTGAACATTTCATTGTAATGTCTTAGAAAATGGTAGGCTTAAAGCAAATTTTGTGAGAACTGCTTTCTTTTCAGGTTGTGATCATGAAATAAAAATACGATATATATATACATATATATATATATATATGTATGTATATAT
>MINK01177466.1:0-12432 GCA_001735545.1 Phormia regina
AACATAAGATTAAGTAAATGTAGTCCTATGTGGATAAGAATTCACAAGAGTGGAAATCATTAGGTGGGACTTTTTATTCTTCTAATGGTACTTTTTTTGAATTTTCTGTAATATTTTACTTAGAAACATGAAATAAAATTCGCATTCTTGTAGTGTAATGATACATAGTATAGAACTTGATATATGGGCAATTAATAAAAATGTTTAACCTGGTTGAAACTGACTTAAATCCTTAATAAGTTTTGCGGTAATGATATATTGAACAAATTGATTACAGATCTCAAAAGACTTGAAACTAATCTAACGCAAAATTTTAGCACAATAGGTTTCTTTTTCTAATCAAAATTATTGTTCAAAATTGAAGAATATAGAAAAACTGATAAAAACTACTTAAATTTTTACTCAATCATAAGTAAACGAACTGGACTTTGTTCCTAAATTTTGCAGCATTTTCGTTGTTTTGCAGACTTTCAACAACTAATTACAGGGTAGTAAAGTTTTGATGACAATTTTTTTTTTTTTTGTTTTTGGTTTTTAAAATTTTTCAGTTTTTTGGGCGCGGTCTGTGCGCCCCTGCATCAAATACAAAATTTGGGATAGAGATTGTTACTTATTGTAATTGTGCGTATTTCGCGTTATATCTTTTCTATGTACCCAAGTCAACGTAGTAGATAGTCTGAAAGTTTGGTAAACAAGTGAGAAAATTTTTTAAAAAGTCGCAAGGCACATTTACATTTTCATAGTCTTGTAACAACTCTTCCTAAAAACTAACAATTTATTTTAAAACTCAATTTCTAAAATATTAAATTAACTTAACAGATTACTCTCGTATATACTTATATATGTAGAATATGAAATAAATGCTTATTTACCCATATACATACTTATCATACTAATGGGCTTTTAAACTCATCACTTGCACTTTATAGAAAAACACCAGTTCAAACGCACCAACATATATACACTCACATATCAACACTTATACTCACCATTACTTTCTCATACACATGAATGCCTTCATACACATACTTATCCAAGCTACAAAATGAAAGAAAAAAGTACGAATGAATGATATAAACTGCAAATAATAATCTATAAATTTTAAACAAACCCCCTCTCTAGCCCTTTCCCCTCAGAAATGAAATAAATCTACTCAAACCAAACAAACAACAAACTTCAAAGTGTTTGCAGGAGAGTTAAAAAAAAAAAAAACATTCATATAAACTTTTTTTATCGAACAAAGTTTTGCATAAAAAAGAGAAGAACTTTTTTTTGCGCTTTTTATTATAAATGTTTATGAATAAAAAGAAACAAGAGGAACGTGTTCAATTTGATAACGGTTGATTGCACACATGTGTATTACATACAAGCATACTTACATACATATATAAATGCTAGATTATGAAAAATAAAATGGCGTAACATTTTACACACTCTTTTAACGTTTATATTTATATATGTATTTCTATACTAATAGCTTCTTATACTTTTAAGTTCTTGTTTGTATAGGAAACGGAAGTGCAGTTTATATTCCTTTTGTTGTTTCTTTTTTTTTTATTATATTTTATTTTTGTTGTTTGTTACAGTTATGTCGTTTTACTTTTCTATAAAGGCCATAAACTTATCTATGCAAAATAGGTAAAGGCCATACTATTTTACTTTACTAGATTTTATTTTTATTTTATAATAAATAAAGGAGTTTAAAAGTGAAGGGGCTATTTTAGTACAGAGAGAGCTACTATATGAAGTTAAGTTATTAGACATGATGGTGAAATTAAAGTTATATATAAATGGGATCACCTATATAGTGTATATTTTATAAATATGAACTATCAGTTATTATATATTCCATGAAGCTAAACAAACTGAGTTTTACATGGTTTCCTATCCTTCTCCCCTTGACCAGTTTTCCAGACCCATATGATTACTGCTTTAACAAAAGCGTGGTCTTCAAAAAATAAGTTTTTAATAAAAATAACAAATAAATTTTTATTTAGTTAAATATAAAAATAAACTTCTATAGAGTACTTGCAATATCTACCTCAATTAATCTTAAACTGAAGAATTCCATTTTACATTTCCAAGACATATTTTACCTGTAATAACGGAAATAATAAATTCATTATATAAATAAAGTACAATAATACTTGGGATTTTTTTTTTACTTTTGTAAAAAAAAAATCCCAACGCCTAACATAAATATCTGTGGGCACAGTGGTTCCAAAAGTGGTTTTAAATTATTTTAAATTTTTTAGTAAATAATTCGGTAACTTGTGAACCTTTAGAGATATTGCAATAAAATTTCAGATGTTTTTTGCTGAGGTATTTTCAAAATGGTTTGGAGGCAAACAGAATCCTAGCAGGTCTGCGAGATAGTGGCTGACACCTCAAAAGTGGTCATCTCGAAAATGTGTTTTTTTTTTTTTTTTTTTTTTTTTTGAATATTGTCAAAAATTTATTTCTGACATGACATAAAATAAAATTTATATATAGATAGTCCTTTTAAATATCTAAACAAAAATACTCTTAGTTAAAAAGATATTTAAATCAAAATAATTTTTTACTTAATTTTTAGTTTTTTTTTCCAACTTGGGCGGCTTAATATTGCCAAGAAATCCCCCAACTCGTAGGAATATTTAAAAAATTATAATAAATATTGCCCCAAGTTCCCAGAACTCATAAGTGTATAAACAATACAATAAATAAAAATTAATTAAATTTTTTTTAAATTTTCCAAACCATGATGTGAACGGAAACGGAAAATTAAGATTTTAAGAACTATTTTAAGAATAATATTTGAAATTAAAATAAAATTTAAATGAATAAAGATATCCTATTAAAATTTTGACATAATATAGATAAATTTATATCAAAGTTAAAAAATTAGATAAACTCCCACTTCATTGCACTAAAATACCCAAAATCTTAAGCCGACAAAAAGTTCTTTTAAAAATTAATTTCTTTCAATGAAATTTTTGAAAAATAATATTAATATTTAAATTAAAATAAAATTTAAATCAATAAAGATATCCTATTAAAATTTCGACATAATATAGATAGATTTATAGCTAAGTTAAAAAATTAGAAACCTCCCACTTTATTGCACAAAAATACCCAAAATCTCAAGCCGGGAAAAAAAACTTAAAAATTATTTTTTTAATTGAAAATAATATTGAAAAATAATATTAATATTTAATTTAAAATAAAATTTTAATGAATAGTGATTTCCTATTAAAATTTTGACATAATACAGATAGATTTATACCAAAGAAAAACTACCACTTTATTGCACTAGAATACCCAAATTCTCAGGCGGCAAAAATGTCTTTTAAAAATTAATTTCTTTTATTGAATTTTTTGAAAAATAATATTTTTATTTAAATTATTACAAAATTTTAAAGAATAAAGATTTCCTATTAAAATTTTGACATAATACAGATATATTTATTTCAAAGTTAAAAAATTAGAAAAACTCCCACTTTGTTGTACAAAAATACCCAAAATTTCAAGGCGGGAAAAAATGTCTTTTAGAAATTAACTTTCTTCATTGAAATTTTTGAAAAATAATATTAATATTTAAATTAAAATAAATTTTAATTAGTGAAGATATCTTTTTAAAATTTCGACATAACATAGATATATTTATATAAAAGTTAAAAATTTAGAAAAACTCCCACTTTATTGCACTAAAATACCCAAAATTTCAAGCCGACAAAAGTGTCTTTTAAAAATTTACTTTTTTAATTGAAATTTTTGAAAAAGAATATTTATATTTAAATTAAAATAAATATTAATTAGTGAAGATATCTTTTTAAAATTTCGACATAACATAGATATATTTATATCAAAGTTAAAAATTTAGAAAAACTCCCACTTTATTGCACTAAAATACCCAAATTCTCAGGCGGCAAAAATTTCTTTTAAAAAATGAATTCTTTCATTGAATTTTTTCGAAAAATAATATTAATATTTAAATCATTACAATTAAAATTTTGACATAATATAGATAATTTTGTATCAAAGTTTAAAATTAGAAAAACTCCCACTTTATTGCACTAAAATACCCAAATTCTCAGGCAAAAAAAAAAATGTCTTTTAAAAATTAACTTCCGTCGTTCCTATAAAAAATATTGGATGGCTATTTACCCTACCTATAATGGTCTTTAACTGAATTACTTTTATGCTGATTCCAGTTTTGCAATTTAATAAAAAAAAAAAGCTAAAACAAAAATTTTCAAAATTGACAAAGTTTGGATAGGGCTGTTGGTGGAGAACTTTGTCCCAAACTCCTACAGATATGTTTTAAATGCATTTGCGTTAAGAATTCTTTTGGAAAATACCGAACAAAAAAACTAAGTTTTTAATTGAATAAATATAGCCACCTATTTTGCAAAAAGCTCAAAAAATATGACAATTTTTAAAGTTACAATTTCAGATTAATATAACTTTTAATTGAATTCATATATTTACATATGATTCTTGTAGCAATATTAATCAAAATTTTTTAAGGAATCTAGAAAATATTTTAAAAAAATTAGGGGCAGTATTAAGTTAAAAAAAAACTTAAAACCGAGGTTAGAAATGAAGTAAAAATTAATTTCTCATAAACTAAAAGAGATAGCCTACATATGTACATATATATTTTGAAGAAATTTACAAGGACTGTCTATACATTACTATCTATATATTTAATTTCTTTTCGATCATATAATTTTTGCCGATTTTTTAAAAACAAAAAAATACTATCAAAACCAAAATGATCAATTTTCCTCCCCGACCCACATACTTCCTCCATGACCCGCATACTTCCTCCCCATACTCATCCAAACCAACTCGAAAGCACCATTACTTTGAACATATGAAATTTTATTGAGATATCTCTAACTATTTCAAAGTAACAAAATTATTTCCAAAAACAAACGTTTTGAAACCACTGTGTTAGGCAGTCCTATACTATAGAGTAACAAGCCTTAAAGCCAATTCCAAAACTCATACCGTTTTTTAAAATAAAAAAACTGTTTACTCATTCTTATTACTCATTCTTATTATTGAAAGACCCTACATATGACCCTTTTGTCATTATAATTGACACTTGAATTTATTTATTCTTTATTTATTTAATTTTTTTGTACTGATTTATATTATGATAATTTTTCTTCTTTTTAAATTTAAATCATATTCAAAGAATTTTTTTTTTACAATTTTTCCCCCGGTTATAGTGATTTTAAAAGTTTTTGCTATTTGTTTTATTATTCTTAGTTTTTTTTTTCATTCAACTTCTGTTGATTGTTGTTTATTTCTCTATTGGCTTTTAGTTACGCTACAATGATTATAAAATAACTTTTTTTTCCTTTTACTTATAATATCTATAGTAGATGCTTGTGTCATATTCCAACACCCACATATTATTGGTATTATAAGTAGTTGGAATCATATGTATGTATATGTTTGTTTTATTCATAGACAAATGGTGTGCATGTTTTACGGATAAACACTTTGAGAGTTTGAGACAAAGCATTATTTCAAAATATTCTACATACATACTTTAAATAAACAAACCGATGGTCTTTTTTTCAGGTATGTACTATATAAGGGGCTTAGGAAAAATATTAAAAAAAATATATATATATTTTATTGAAAATTATCTTCATCTTGCTAGCAGCTATTAAAAATCATGAACTTAGAATATCAAATAACTTTTTTTCTCAAATATATGGGTTCGTAAACCGTTATTTTATATCGCACATTGGGGTAAAATGTGTCAAAGGTAGCGATTATCAGACTGATGAAATAATGTTGGAAAGTATCACGTCAAAATTGCAAACTGTACTTTGAGTTTATACAAGTTTTACATAGACAGCCAGTCACCCACACAGACAGACGGACGGACATACGTAGATCGATTTAAAAGGTGATTCTGATTCTATGGTATTTTTTTAAGATGTCGGGTAACTTTTTTTATGTGATACAAATACCAATTTTATTGAATTATCTTCAAAATTGCAAACTGCTCTTTGTGAACAAGTTTTACATAGACAGCCACCCATACAGAAAGACGGACGGACAAAGATCCGTAGATCTATTTAAAATTCTGCAGACAATTGGGTCGGACATTACAATTTCGCGGCAAAATAAATCATTATAACTCTAAAGATATGTTTTCTCTTAATTACTTAATAGAATACGGATCAATTAAAATGATTACCAAAGTGTTAATATCACCTTTCCCTTGAATTAAGTGTTAATTTTCGACAACATTTAAGCCCTAATGTTTATAGACTTGGGAGACGTAAGTAGAACGGACATTAACCATTCAGACACAAAATACATCCTGTAATTCTAAAAATACAATATTTAACTAGATAAGATAAGACAATAAACGTGATAACATTAAAATTTTATTTATCACGCATTTTCCAGAATTCAAGTACCCATTTTTCGACCCATTTAATCCCAAAAAGTATAAACGGACGTTTACTATTCCCGTTCAAAAATGTATATCTTTCATGTGATAATTGCGGATGTGATCATTTTTACGTGTTGAAATTTTTAATTTAAATTTTCATCATAGTTCAGTTTTTAGGATTTAACATTTTTTACTTCATGTCAACTATAACCCTTCTGCTACTTTTGAATTTTTACACCATGTCAACAATTGAATTAATTTTTTACAAAATATCAACAATCGAACTTTTTCAAAAACTTTCATTAAAAATTATGTTGAAATTTTTAATTTAAATTTTCATTTAACATTTTTTACTTCATGTCAACTATAACCCTTCTGCTACTTTTAAATTTTTACACCAATTTTTTTTTTTAGTATTTTTTCAATTGTTTTCATGATGTCAAATATTAAATTTAGTTTTCATCAATTTCTAAAATTATTATTATTATTTTTTTTTTAAATTTTTATGTAAGCTAAACAGTTGTAATTATTTGAAATTGTTTACGTAAAGTCAAGTAATCGAATTTTAAGAATTCCTTATATTTTTTTAAAATTTACTAACAAAAATTTTATTATTATTATTATTATTCAGATCTATTTTTTTTTTACAAAAAAAATGTTTCATAAGTTTTTCTTAAGATTATAAATATTTTACATTTTTTACATAGTGTCAACAATTGAGTTTTTACTACATTTTACACGTTTTTATAGTTTTATTTTTATGAGTTTTCCTAAATTTTAATACTTCCATTTACTTATTACTAGACTTTTACATTATTTACACTATGTCAACAATTGAATTTACTATATAATTGTAAAAAAAGGTATACATTTTAAATGCAATTTAAAGCATTATACAACTCTTTTTAATTCTTTACATTTTGTCAGCTATTAACATTTTTATATATAATAGCTTTTTATGTAATTTCTTTTATCTTTTTACATTTTTATGTAATTCTCAAATATTGATTCTTCACGTTTTTTTTTTTTTTTGTCAATTTTAAACTAAATTTCTGAATTATTGTTAAATTGTTTTCATAATGTCAATAATGATGACATTTTTATGTTATTTGTCTATTTTAGATCATTATTTTTTTCTAAAGATTTTTTCTATTCAGGTCTAACTTTTTAGAAAAAAAAATTATTAAAATTTTTCAAAAGATTACAAATTTTTTACATTGTTTACATAATTCCAAAAATTGAATCTATACTATATTTTACATATTCTTAAATTTTTATTTTTAAAATTTTTTTCTAAAATTTATTACTTTCATCCACCTTTTACTAGACTTTTACATTCTTTACACTATGTCAGCAATTGAATTTATTACATAATTGTAAAAAATTTTATATTTTTATGTAAAATATTTTTAATTCTTTACACTTTGTTAGCTATGAAAATTTTTATATAATTGTTTTTTATTTAATTTTTATTACATTCTTTACATTGTTAAAATAATGTCAAATATTAAATTTCTTTTATTTTTTGATAATTTTGATATTTTTACATTGTTTTTATAATGTGAAAAATGATGACACTTTTATATTGTTTGCCTGTTTTGCATTATTCCTTATTTCTACAGAATTTTTCTTTTTGTTTACATGCTGTAAATAATTAAATTTTTTAAATGTTTACCTAATGTCAACAATTTTAATCACATGTATAGGTATTATTTGAATTATTTTTACATTTCATATATAATTTCTTATATTATTTCAATAATTTTAATATTTTAACACAAGTTATGAAGTTGCTTACATTATTTACATAATGTCAAGAATTAAGATTTTTTTGAAGATTTTTTATGTTACTTTTTTACCAATTAAAATATAACTTAATTCCAATATAAATTTAGTTAATAATTTTATTAATAAATAATTTTAAATATTTTTATGTTTTGAAGCTATTATTTACATAATGTCAAGAATTAAGATTTTTAAAGATGTTTTATGTTACTTAGTTTTTTTCACCAATTAAAATATTCAAATATAATTAAATTTCACTATTAATTTAGTTAATAATTTTACTAATAAATAATTTTAAATATTTTTTGTTTTTTGTTTTGAAGCTATTTACATTATTTACATAATGTCAAGAATTAAGATTTTCTATTTTACTTAGTTTTTTTTACCAATTAAAATATTTAAATATAATTAAATTCCAGTATAAATTTAGTTAATAATCTTATTAACAAATAATTTTAAATATTTGCATGTTTTGAAGCTGTTTATATTATCTACATAATGTCAAGAATTAAAATTTTTAAAGATTTTTTATATTACTTGGTTTTTTTTAATTAAAATATTAAAATATAATTAAATTCCAATATAAATTTAATTAATAATTTTATTAATAAATAATTTTAAATATTTTTTGAGATAAAGGTATTACATACCCAATATTTTCAATAGGTATTTTATATTTCCTATTTGTATAAAAAAAGTTGTACATGCCTGACTTATGTGGATACTTCTGGTATGTTATTGTTGTGGTTTAGAGAAAAAAATTTATATAAATATAAACCTTTTTTTTCGACAATAGTTTATGATAACAGACACAAAAATGAAAAGTTTTGTATTATAGCCAAAAGTATTATGAATACTTACAAACACTCTTTTATATCTCAACATTACTTACGACTATATATTTATTTATATAGAAAGTCTATAGTTTAAGTACAACTCGAAAACATTTCTCAAGTGGCATATTGTTGTTGGTTATTGTTGTTGCCATAAATGATGTCGTATGACTGTCACATTGACAATAAAAGTTCAGAAAACTTTATACAAAAAAATAATAAAATAAAGAAAGCAAAAAAGAAAGGACTATGCGAAAGAGATTTACAAAAGAAGACAAATTTTATTTTAAATGGCCTTAAGGCTAAAGGCTAAGATAAAAAAATATGAATTTTAAATTAAAAAAAAAGTATTAACAATAAGAAACTTAATAAATTTTTAATTTTATTAAAAAGTTAAAAAATACTAAGAAAATCATATAAATAATTAAAGTCATTGACAAAATAAATTCATTATTATATTTTTTATATTTACTATAAACTTTAAATTAAAATTTTCCAACTAAATTTTCATAAATATTTAAATTATAATAATTTTTTTCCTTTGCAAAACAGTTGAATTTTTCTTTTTTTTTAAAAATATTTCATTTTGTGACAACAATACATTTTAAATGAACATTAAGATTATTTAAAAAAAGCAAATTTTATTCATATTATCAAAATAACATAGAAAAATTAATTGAAAAATTCATATAAGCTCACCTGCAGCGTTTTAAAATGAAAAGAAATTTTAATAAAAACTATTTGAACAAAAAAAAATTATACTGCCTAAAATCTGAAACCATAATCAATAAAATTATTTGTTAATAAATGTTGTTTATTTTTGTGTGATTGTATTTCAATATGTGTGTGTACAAAATGTTCTATTAAACTTTAACTAAAATTATATTTATAAAATGTTCTGCTTTGTTGCTATAGTTATTGTGGTTTATGTTCCTGCTGCTATAAATTGCTAACGCTTAGGGTAATATTTTCAGGAACATATGTTCATTTATAAAATATAGAGAAATTTCAACCAAACTACAAATATCATATTGATATATACTCATAACATGTTAAGGCCCAAAAACATTTGAAAAAATTTTCATAATGAAATACAAATGGAAAAAATATCAAAATCGCCAAAAATCTGGAGATAAATTAAAAAAAATATATATAATTTTTTAAAAACAAGGTTCATTACATGATTCAAACTAAAATTTAAATTAAAAATTAAGCCAAAGAGAAACAAAATTGGGTCTATATTCCGCCAAGCCGAATATTTTATTTCCATCACCATCTAACCGAGAAATACAATTTTCGCCTTAAAATATGCTTTCATAATTTCACATTTATAAATTCACATACAATGCTTAACATACATGTTTGTGTGTGTGTGTATTTATATTTAATTTTTTGTTTAATTTTCTATCCATAACTCTGTCTGTAATTAACGAATTTGGTGGATTAAAAAAACGTAACTTTTTAAAATAAAAATCTTTAGTTTAAACAAACGTTTTAGCAGATCACAAATAAGTTTTTCCCCATATCTCAGTTATTATTGAACCAATATATTTCCATTTTTCAGCATATAATTCAGAAAATTATTTTCAAAACTGTTTTGCAAAAATAAAGTCCCTGATATAAACAGAGACTTCAGGAACTTGAAAAAATGGGTTTTTAAGCATCTTCGCCTTTTGTAAACCATTCATGCTGAATATCTATAGGAAAATTCACGAAATGATTTCTGTTCATTTGATATACACTGGAGCATATTCCTATAAACGCACACTACTTTTTTTTAAAAAAAAGGTAAAAATTAAACAAGAAAATATTTAGGGGGCTATAAATTTGTGTATTAAATTAGTTAAGACTTCACTTAAAATATTGTTTACAAAAAAAATTCATTTGTACTTTAATTATTTTTTTTTTTTTTTAATTTTCGATATTAACAGCCATTTTTAAGGGTATTTTCCTATAAACGCACTTTAATGTTTGGGCCATTGTAGCATTATTAATAATGTGTGGATGATCCTTTGTTATGGATTGTTTCAAAAATACGGTCTGGCATTGATTCCACTAATTTTTTAAGCAGATCGGAATCAATTTCCTCCCAGACTTGTTTAATTCTTAGTTTCAGCTCTGTCACAGTCTTTATGCCTTCATTCTGGGCATTATTTGCATAAACTTTACGGGCCATGTATCCCCACAAGTTTTCCATTGGGTTTAAGTCCGGACTACAAGCCGGCCAGTCCAACAAAGGAATGCCATGTTCATTGAACCAAGATTTCGATTGCTTAGAAACATGGATTGCAGCATTATCTTGTTGGAAAATGCAATCTTCATCCATTTTTTCGTCCATAAAAGAGAGAAGAGCATCTTCCAACAGTTCGTTATAAATCGAACTATTCATTTTTGTCGGAACAAAACAAATTTTCGACTTGCCAACTGCAGAAAACGCTGCCCAAACCATAACACTGCCACCACCGAAATTACGTTTTGACATCCGAACATCTTTAGATCTCAAATCGTGCCAATAGCATGAGTATGAGTCTGGACCGTCTAAATTAAATTTTTTTTCGTCAGAGAAAATTACTTTTTTCCACTCATCTCAGTCCATTTCATATATTTTCTTGCGAATTTTAGACGATTTTCTTTATGGTGTTTTTTTAGCATTGGTTTACATTTCGGCTTTTTCCATTTTATGTTTTCATCGTTTCGTAAAATGTGTGCAACGTGTTTGGAAGTCACAGGAAGATTTAATTTATTCCTTATTTGTGTGGAATTCAATTTGTTGCGGGTTGCTTCTTGTTTTATTAGATTAAGTTGTCTTCTTGTTAGTTTTGTATTACCCTTTGTTGATTTGCGAACTCCATAATTTTGACCTTTCTTAAAGAAATTTCGCACCACACTTTCCGAACGACCGATTTTACGTCCAATTTCTCTATTAGAGCATCCTTGGTCGTGAAAAAATTTAATTTGAATCTTTTCTTGATCGGACAAAAAAGTTCCCTTAGGCATCTTTAAAAGTGATGAAATTTATTGATTAAAATAGGAAAAGTTACAGTAAATTGAGATATTACTATTAGAAACGTACCTTTGGTTGAAAAAAAAACTAAAATTGATAATATTTTATTTTTGGTCACTTTTTTAAAAACAAATTTCGAGTGTGCGTTTATACGAATCTTCCACTTAAAATAGCACCAAGAACATTTGATCGCATAATTAAGGCAAACAACAAAAATAAGAAAAAAAAATTGTTTACTTTTAAAAAGTACCGTTAAGTTGTCTCTCATTAAAATAGTTAAATTTTGCTTTTGGATGAGAACAACAAAGATATAACAAAAATACAGAAAAAAATTAAGTGCGTTTATAGGAATATGCACCAGTGTATATTACATTTAATTTCGGACGCATCAAAAGATTTATATG